>JANHGB010024788.1:0-26038 GCA_026283785.1 Coracopsis vasa | reverse complement strand
AAGAATATGATTCCAAAATTAATACATTCCACAGAATAAATCTTCTAATTCAAATTCAAAACTTACAGACTACAAAGCATTATAGGGATTTTTTCCAAGCCAAATCCAGTATGGAACATTAGCAGATGCCATATTTAATTTCTAGTTTTATTGTCCAGCGGTCAATGTGAAATATTTTGTCTGAGTCCCAATTTCAGCTAAGTTTAAAACCCTACAATGACATGTGACATTTTGTGGCGGCCTCAGCAAAAAAAGGACAAAGATAGATTTGGTTGTATAAAATCATGTGGTTCTAATGAACAAGATTGATGGTGTGCTTTTTCCCCTGATCAGTACTGACGTACATACACTTAAGCACCAAGATGTACACACTCTCTCTCTCTCTCTCTGTGGTGTTTTTTATAACATTAAATGAAGATACTTAGGCCCAAAACCTGACAAACAAACTCTGTTTTGAATTGGTGGCTTTTCCCTCTTCTGTGGTAGTGGAGGCAAACCCAAAGTGATCTGCAGACATGAATCATCTGTGCCCATCCTTTCCAGAGCCAGACGTTCCTACTGCAGGAGTTTGTGTGTTCTTTATAGTTCCTTTGAAACTTCATAAATGTTAATTTCCTACAAAAATGATAGAGAAAAGTAGTGGTGGTGAATAACTGCTCAATTACAATCTAAAATTAATGAAGTAAGAAACCATAGCTGGTTAATACATTTCTCATATCATGGGTTTTGAGGATCATGATTGTGAGTCTTCTATAGAAATAATAAGAGAATAATCATAATAACATTAAAATCTGGAGGGAAATATTCAAAGAAATATTTATCCTAAGACAAATTCCTGAAAATGTCTACGGAAAGGACTAGCTCAATGACACAAACTTAGAATTAAGTCTTTCCAAAAGTTAAATGCCAGTGAAAGACCTGTGTGAGTATATGAATTTATTTTTAGGGAGATAATTTAAATATATTTTAAAAACAGGATATTAGCTGTGGAAAATTACTGGCCCTTGAACTGAAATAAATAAAATATGACCTTCAATGCCAAATAACTCCTCCCATCTTAAAGCTATTCAAACACTGAAGTCAATTGGTCATTTGTTGAGTGTTTGGCCCACAGAGGAATAAGCTCCCATCTATGGCTGATCAAGATTTATGAATTTATAAATATATACTTTTAGCTGGCAGGCTTTCTTGATCAAGCACCCCCTTTTTTTAGAAGAAAATGGCAAATTTCCATAAAAGTGACAAGTAATAGTAATCTTTCTCAGACAAGCTTCCATTCCGCTGAGTGTTTTAGTCTGATGATCTGAACATGGGAACTGAGTGCCAGATCTGCTGAGGTCCTGTGAATAGTGTTATGTGAATAGCTGTATTTCAGTTCTTTAAAAGTGAAAATGGAGTTTCAAGTTTAATAGAATGTGAAATTCCTTTTCTTTGTCTCAAAAATATAAAGAAAATATTGCTTCCTTTGAATGAACGACTACATTGATAGTAAATGTCAGAGGGAAGATCCAAGTTGATCTATGTCAAATAATTTTCTTGACTGAGTTCGGCATGCAAACATACTGGACCACGAATCAACTTTATGCACTGAATCATTCAGAAAAAAGAAAACAAAACACCCAAATCCCCCAGTTTTAGATTCATAGGTTTAAGTCAAATTGTAACGTAGCTTAAAGCTGGATCTCTCACATCTGAACATTTGATCACTAGTCTATTGCATCAACATAAGTAAGATGCGCACTCTCACCTTAACAGTTTTATGACCATAATCACTTCCTTGCTATTTCCATGAAAAGCAGCTGTATCTGCGATTATTCAGCCAATTCAGTGTGAATTTGTCAGCAGACAGGAAGCAGCAGTCATTTTGATCAGTCTACGATATACGATAAGGAGTTTAATTCTGGATTAATTCTGGTCTGATTCCCTGGACTAGTGCCCAGTAACAGTAGGGGCGTGTTGGATGTCATCCTGGAATGTATCTTCCAGTTTAGTTTCATCAGAAAAGAATCCAGTT
Source organism: Coracopsis vasa (assembly GCA_026283785.1). Lineage (NCBI taxonomy): Eukaryota > Metazoa > Chordata > Aves > Psittaciformes > Psittacidae > Coracopsis > Coracopsis vasa. Next base: position 24,024 of record JANHGB010024788.1, on the reverse strand, counting down.
TGCATCTTCTACCGCTGCTCTCAACATGAACCCAGGTATGGTATGTGAATCAGAAAATTCACTCCAAAGTAATAGTCCTGATCAGAGCAAAAGCGTTCACTTAGACAGATGCATCATTACTAGCCTGTTTTTTTCCCAGAAAGTGCTAGTGCAGTCAGAACAGGGTATAAGTTCTGCAAGTTATAGAGTTTTCCTGAGTTCAGCTGTAGCAGTTATTTTCTCCTTCCTAGTAGCTGGTGCAGTGCTGTGGTTTGGCTTTAGTCTGAGATGATGATGATGGCTTGACTTCGCGAACGAAGATTCTGAGAACAGTGTTGGTAACACACCAATGTTTTAGTTGTTGCTCAGTAGCACTTACCCTGATCAAGGACTTTTCAGTCTTTCATACTCTGCCAGTGAGGAGGGACACAGGAATCCAGGAGGGAGCAGAGACAGGACACCTGACCTAAACTAGCCAAAGGGGTATTCCATACCACAGCACGTTATTCCCAGTACATAAACTAGGGAAGTCACTTGGCAGGCACAGATTGCTGCTTGGGTCAGATTGGGTATCTGTCGGTGGGTGGTGAGCAATTGTATTGTGCAACACTTGTGTTTTCTGAGCTTTCATTTCTTCTTTTGTTGTTTCCTATTATTATTATTATTATTGGTATTCTTTCTATTATCACTATATTTTACTTTCTTTTAGTTATTAAACTACCATTATCTCAACACATGGGGTTTGCATTCTTTCCATTCTCCTCCCCATCCCACCCAGAAGTGGGATGAGGAAGGGTGAGCAAACGGCTGCATGGTGCTGAGTTATTGGCTGGGTCTGTACAAGTGGGGATATATTGTTCCATAACAAATAATTCATGACACTCTCTTTGGATTCATAATTATCACTTTCATGTATGTTTCAGGTGAACCTTCTCAAACTTAAGCGTACTTTGACCTCGAGACCAGAAATTACCTATGGTAATTGTTGAATATGGCACTACCTATGAAATAAGAAGGGGGCCAAATGAAGTCCCAGAGAGGGAAGCAGTAATTTCAATTACAAATAGGTCATTTTGCTTCCATTAACGCAGTTTGAAGAATGACAAAGAAGTCCCTTGCATAAGGCATTTTTAAGAAAATTTGTAAGTGGTACAGATAAACTGTACAGAAAACAAAGATTTGGTCAGAAACTGAAGAATAACTAGAGCTGTCTGATGACAGAAGTGGTTAACCTAGCCTCCTAAATAGCATTTATTTCCAGAAAAGTGAAATAACTCATGGGCACTGATTAGAATTTGTTCTCACAAAATAGTGTCTAACTGCTAAAACCTTGCACTGCATAAACAGAGATAGGAAATTGCCTAAAAGTGTGTCCTGCAAAAGTCAATAGACAATGCCCTTCGCCTGCAGCTGGGATGGGAAGGTGTCTTTAAGCCTGAATGTTTCATAACTATCCATTCACGCATAGCCTGGGGGAGTCAGGAACACTTTCTTTCTCTGCAGCATAAGTTTCTGGATCACATGCTGACCCTGACTTTATGAAGAACAGGAAGCTGATCCACCCTTGTTCTATGAAGAAGCAGCTCAGCCTTCATGTCAGCCTAAGATACAAGGAAAGATGTGTAGGAGAGGTGTTAGTGCAAGGAAAAAGGGAGAGCACTGGGAGCAGTGTGCAACCAGAGGGTGATGTAGCAGGGAAGGCAAAGAGGTCTGCAAGTATATGGAGAAAAGTATGGCTCCTGTCCCATGGATGAAAAGGGAGAATAAAGAGAAAGGTCCCTGTCTTCATTCCTGTCCCTCTAAAATCTCTTGGATTCCATCTCAAGATCTTTTCATTGAGCCAATTCAAGACTAATTAATATTTTGTTTGGTCACTGACTGTTTTTTGGACTGTTCCAACCATCTCTCTCCAGTCCAGGAGACAATTCACACCAAGGACATCTTTTGGCAGGGGACACAAAAAGGCTGCACCAGTCTTGGTCTTACACAACGTTTCAACACTATCTCTGTAGCCTTTGCATCCTCAGAAAAGCTCACAAGCCTTCATAACTTACCTGATGTCATTCAATCACAGAACCTTAATTTTGTTTCATAAAATGCCAATCTTGTGAGTTGCAACACAACCCCCACAGTAATATTAGAAAGTTTGAAACTAATAAAACACAGGGTGAATATCACAGCTCAGGAACTCAGGATCACAGGGAAACCTTTGGTCCACATTTAAAATGTGGCCAATCTACACTGTAGTGAGTTAACCCTAAGCAATATGTATACAGGTCAGTTTGTGCCACTCACTCCTGTAGACAGAGAACATCCCCTAATCCTCTTGGTGTTAGAGAGGTACCTTCCAAGTCTGGCCCCCTTTGCTTGCAATTACCTCTCTGGAACTGGCTTTGCCCAACTTATCCTATAAAACCTCAGTTTTTCACAGCCTCAGAACTGATTTTTAACTGTACAGGTGCAAAAAATGTGATCTCTATCTGGAAACAAAAATTATCATCTCTTAGGGGGGAATTCCTGAAACAGGAAAAAGAAGTCAAAAATTGAGGAGCAGTTTGTTCTTTTCTAACACTGTTACTAGGAACAATTTTTTTTTGTTTCATTTCTTATTTTTCTATTACCAAAAATTTCAGGATTTTGAACCCTGATCCAGTAAATTGTTTACCATGTACTTAACTTAAAGCACATGAATGCCCCTGTTGAAACCAGTGGGACTGTTTGTAGTTTGAAGAATAATAAGTTTGTCGTATTGCCTTGGATTACTGCAACAGAAAAAGTGCATTTTATTTATTGTGCTTTCAGTTCTCACAAATAGCACTGCAACTGACCTGATGTAATCCCCAAAATATTGTTATGGGAATTTAATGCATAAAACGGGAGGAAGGGGGAGGGGAGAAGTGTTGAATGAATGTTGTTTGCATATTCACAGCATGCACCAGTAGAGTTATAATTTCAGGATATTTGGTGTTCTTAACAGCCCTTATTAACTGAAATTGAATCAAGTCATTTTACACAACCAGAAAATAAGGCCATCCTGTTTCTGGCCTTTTTGGTGATGCAATAATTTGGCTCTGAAACTTTAGGAAAATATAACTGGGGGAATAAGAGCTACACAGACTGCAGAATTGATACACAGGAACCAAAATGAGTGGATTCTGCATTTTACAGACCACTTTTGTATTCCAGATGATTCAACAACTGCCCAACATTTTAGTTACTGTTATTTTTAAAACTTTATCATAGTAACTGCCATGGTAATTATGCTGAATATCAACTAGCACAGCACCACCAGACTGTATAACTTGCTGTATTGTAAATCAGGGCTTTCCCCAGGCAGCCAAAATTTGAGTGTCCTTCTGGTTTTGCCTCCTTTAACTTTTCTATTTTAGGGAATACACATGTGCTTTGTGTTAGAGCAGGGAAGTCATAGCAGACTAAACTACAGTCTATGGTGACTTTGCCTTTTGGGTCGTGCCCTCCTTTGGTGTTGGAGGAGGATGGTCACTTCCATAAAAACAAATTATGATTCAGAGAATCCCTACAGAGAGATTAACCAGAGAAATGTTGTTTTCACTGTGCCCTCAGCAAGTGTAAAAAGTCCTTATGTAAATAGTCTTGTACTGGTCTAATAATCATCTCTCTAATCCTTGCCTTGCCCATTACATACAAAGTGGTTTTGTAAATTCAAAATAGACATGATCCTGAGCCACAGCATTTATAAGATCATGACACCTTGGGATGGAAAACAACTGGTACACCTCCTCAGCAGGGCAGGGTAGCCTACTTAAAAATGCCCCAAATAACATGACTTTAACCACACCCAGAGCCAGCCAGTCCTCTGTCTAATGCATCCGGCTGCCACGATGGTTTCCTTGATTTTTTCTTGCTACCTTGTTTCATAGCTTCAGCCTCTTACTCTGAATTCAGCTCAGCTATGAAGAGAGAGTGAACAGCTTTCCACATTCATACAGACAATTGCTCGCCTCCTGATTATGCTTCTGTCTCGTTGCTGTTCTTTTGAATTGGAGGAATTTGTGCATATGAAATTTCTCTATCAGTCAACACTGTATAGGATTTGATTTTTTTTTTTCGCTTACATCTGGCAATTCTACTGCACTTCTTTATACAGCTGTAAAACTGGATTTTTGAGTAGTAATTGTAATGACTGTAACCATTGATTTTGTAACTGAAACAATGTCAAATGAATAGGAAGATTGCAGTATCTTAGCAGATGAGGGCAATTTTTAATTATGATATGCATTATATGAATAATCTTAATGGGCAGACAACAGAATTCGCTGAGATAAAGTATCACTTACCTAGTTGTAAAATAGACTGACGCACCTCTCTCATTTCCTCCAGATTGTAATATAAAGGATTAACTTAATGCTTCTTGATACCTGTCCAGAGACTTCTAGAAAGCTGATGTTGTTGGGTCTTAGCAGAGAAAAGATATTAGTCTCTGTTTTGGGGTTTGGTTGAGTGTTTTTTTTTTCTTTTTGCTTAAGTGAATGTGTCAGCAGTTCAAATAAATATCTGACTCAACAGATGTCAAATGAAATACAATGATAATGACTTTATGATAATAATGAAGCAGATCACAAAAACACCCCCACTGTATATGGTATAAGGAGCACCCAAGCTCTGAATGCAAAGCCAGATATTTTAACTACCTCACAGCAAAGGGCAGTAAGTCAATCAGAACATAAGCTCTCTTACATAGAGATATTATTGGCTATGAGGCAGCTTGGATGCATGTGTGTGTGGTTGTGTGCGTGTGTGTGGTAGAGCAGTTGGAAACATAGCAATGGATTTTTTTTGTTTTCTCCTTTGAAAGTGATGATTTAGTTACTACTGGGGTTTCTAAAGACCTCAAGGGAAATAGATCGTTCAGTTCCTACAGCACTGGACCCCTCATTACTTTGGGAGGTTTAGTACAGTATTTGAAAGGTTCAAAATCTCCTGTGATTCCCAAAGCTGCCTATGGCTACAGGGAGATCAATCACTGCTCATCAGGAATTGCTGCAAAATACTGGGGATTTGTACCCTTCAGTACTCAGTGTCCTAGTACCTAAATGTTAGCTGCCTGACAACTGGAAATGGATTACAAGCAGGATATGTACCTATGAACATCTTTAAACCAAGGAGAGAATTAATGCTTTAACCACTGTGACACTGAAGCATATCAGCTAAGCTTCTTTCTGTGTTGCAGCTGAATATAGACAGCTCACTTCCAAGCATGCTCCATATTAAATGCCCCAAAGTATGTCTTCAGATTTCCTTCAGTTTCTGAACCTACATTGCTGTCACAACAAATCTAATCCATTCCTGAAAGCAGATTACATCCTACTGATGCAAATCACAGCACACAGCAGCTCTTCCTCTCTGCTTTTGGGATCTGTCATGGTGTATGTCTTCCACTAATAGATGTAAGTAAAAATACAAACTAAGTGTAGCTCAGGACTTTTGTCCAAACTGATGATGTCATCACCTTGCTCAAGTAGGAATGTGGAATCCATTAGCAGGCAATAAAACTGGAACAGATTTTCAAATATTTTGCATGAAAATGCATTTGCAGCTTTAAAACCTGCAACTGATTTGTGGCCAGAATGGTTTATTTTTTACAAATGCTTTCCATTTCACCTTTAAGATGATAATTAAATTAAAAGATGGCCATAGGCTTCAGACACAAAATTTGTATGTTACAGCTTTGTGTTTCTCATCAAGGAAAATAAAAAAATCTTGTTTACAGCTGTTTCTGACAATGGTCAAAACACTTCATTCTTGTGTAGATAAATTAATAGCTAAGAACTGAAGCAAATAAATGGCATCTTTAAGGCATTAAATATCATTCTTATATAACTAGTGTCTTGTTTGTTCTTTTGTTTCTTTTTTAAATAACAAAAAATCAAGAAGCAACCAATTGGAAGCAAAATAATTTAGAGGGAGAACTACACAGTATTCACATAGTTCATTAAATAAAACATATTCCTCATTCTGAGTTAATAGGAAATATCTGATAGCCATAATTGCTTAATATTAGACTTTTGACCATTATATTTTTATTTCCTGCTCAGTGATCAGTGGAAGATATGACATGCCATATTTAATCTTGATCTCCAGAAAACAGCTAACTGTTTGAGGATTTTTGCTTTTTCTTTTGAGAGACTTCAGTAATTATTTAGTAGTAAAAATGTCATCAAAAATACACTCCCCTAGAGAAATCAGTAATTTGATTTTCATCCATAACTAACCGTACAGATTGCTGTGACCCATGTACTAATCGCAAGTCAGGCACATGGAATTGATTTCAGGAATCAGACACACTGATATACTAATATGTCTTTTTTTTAGTGCAACCTATAAAGAAATCCCTTAAGAGGTTTGTATTTGAAGAAAGAAGTGTTTCACCTGGTTTTCATAGGTTAACCAAAGTATGCAATATGTCCCAGGTAATATTGACATTCACCTGTAATTAGTCATAGAAAATGCATTACTGCAAGCAGCAGTATTCCAAGGACAGTATGTTTCCATATTTACCCATGAAAACCTAGTCTTTCTGGAATTAAGGGAATGCAATTTAATTGAGAATTCTTTTTCTTTCTCCAGAGAATTAATTTAACACATAATTTTTGTGGTGAGTTTGAAGTATAGGTTCATGTTCAGTCAAACACTTTTGCTTGATGAACATTGTCTAAATTTGATCTTGGATCAAAGAGAGAATGTACTGTGTATAAAACAAGAGAAATTACACTTCCCTGTCCTGGAGACATTACGTATAAACACATCTACTTTCATACAGGGTTAGGATCCAACACTTGCAGACAAAAGCAAAGACCTAAAACATTTCTAATCTGAAAATTCCATAGAGGACCAAGTTTTATCATTATTGCCTGCTATTTCCTTGTATCAAACAGGATCTGGCAACATTCTTTTGCTATCAGCGTATCCTCCCAAGGGTCAGTAGGATTATCCAGCCACCATTCTGCTCCTTTCATTGCGAGAGATCCCAGAAGATATTATTGAGTCATTACTCACCTGTTGGATCAGCTTTCTCATGTTCTTGTTGTGTCTTGTCAGTGCTCTTAATGTGTCCACAAAAATTTTTATGAGTTGATTGGGAGTTATGAGGCTGCAGTACCTGCACTGTGTCATGACAAGCAGTTTTGTGATACCGTTTCTTCCACTACTGCTGATGCAGGAGAGCCAGTTACCGCTTTGCAAAGGAGACTGGAGAAGACATGAATTCCCGCCTCAAAGGCAGAGATTAGAAAGCGATTACTGTTACATGATATGTAGATCATTCCTTCATCTCCTGCATCTGTTGTAAGAATGATAGAATTTGAAAGCTGTGTCAAAAAGAAATGAAATGCCCAGTGGTAAGATGCTCTTTAAATGCCTTTTAAAGTTTGTCTATCACATAAGTGAAGATATGATTACCTGTGCAGTACAGCTACCACAGATTACAATACTAATGAAAATGCAGGCATCATTAACTCTAGTGAAGGCCAAAAAGCTCCTTTTGGGATTGAACACCTTCTTTTGATCTGCAGCATAGTCCAATGAAAAAAGAGAGAACTCCTACTGTGTCTCAGTGTATTGTCGTCAGAAGAAGGAGGCACTTTTGTAACTTTTAAACCTGGTTTTAAGTTATGGTTATAGCAATTCTTGGACCACCCCAGCTTTACTTTTTCCAAACACTTCATTTTGCTTTATACTTATAATGTTTAGAATTTGTTACTGGTGCTTGTAGCTGCAGATCCACTTATTTATATTGTACTCCTGCGTTTACATTTCACTCTATCAGTTAAAATTAAACCACTTCACACAATATGTCAGAAGCATTTTGTGTTAGATTGGTTTAGATTTACGGGCTCAATGACTTCATTAGAATTACTCTGGATCTGCAGTGGCTGTAGCAAATCAAACTATGGTCCATGGACTTTACCTAGTATTTGGCAATCAATTTGTAGCTCCTTTAATGGGCTTTACTGTACATAAACAAGACAGATGTACACAACAACCTTATTTTTCTCCTTTTCTATTATGAAAACCTGTCATCTTACTCTTTAGGACATGTGTGATTATAGTGACTCTACCCCTGCAATCAAATACAGGGTTTGCATTTGAAATATCAAACACTCTTTACTTACAGATCTCCAGGCACAATTTTTCACTTATCTGTCAGCATTTACTTAACTGGAGATTTCCCTAATGAAGCAAACTGAGGTTTGACAGAGATCTGTTGTATTTGCCTTATTAACAGAAAAAAAGCAGTAAACCCGTCTTGTTTACTCTTCAGGGACCCATCGCTGTATTACATGCAGGCTACATAGCCATGGGACATCTGTGTTTGTACTCATCTATGACTAAATCCTAATGTTTGAACATCTGTGTTACCATCGTTCTACTTACTGCTTAAATTCCTTTAGGAAGAAGTCTCTCAAAACACCCTTCGAGGCAAGACCACACCGCTGTTTAATTGAAAAGATGCTGAGGCAAAGAGCTTGACTGCTTTGCCTGAGGCCACATGTTTCTCTTGATTTGAAATTGTATGTACCTTTCCACTACTTGCTTTGCATCAAAACTTCTTGTGTAAGGGTGGAAGGCTTGTGATTCTTATACAGCAATTTGAGAACAATAAAGTGAGGACTTATCGCATGAGAAGATTATCAGGAAAATTATCAGTCTCCTGCATATACCGATACATGAATTTTTCCTTTCTCTTCTACCCTGTTAGGTCTCATTCTAGTGCAGACATTTTTCCCTGTGCTCAGCAGCCACTCCCAGCTTCCCTATGCTGGCATCTCTTGCTGACAGCCGAAGCCTTAACATCAAGCAGCAGCTCCGGCTTCTGCTTCTGTGTCTTTGCTCCATGGCCCTTCCCTCAGCAGGCAAGGGAAGGAGCCTGAGGCACCAGCACGGCCCACCCTGATTGAGAATCAGATTTCAGAGAAGAATGCTTTGTCCTCAGGCACAAATATGAAAATCAGCTTTTTGGGTATTTCTGACTCTACTGGAGCTCCAGCCTCAGGTCACGCCGTGCTTGAGGAAGCCAAGGAGATGTGTAATGGCTGAGAATGCGTGGGGTTAGAAATGCATGTGAGAGCATGTAAACTCAGGTTGGTGGGAAATTGCCTTATTTGTATGTATGCCTTGTTTGAATAGACCTGCTGTACCCTGTGTCTTATCTAAATATAAAATAAGGCCTATAGTTTCCAGCAACTTGTTTTTCCCTTCCTCTCCCCAGTTCCCTTTCCCCAGCTGAAAAATTAAACCAGAAATATAAAGGTTGACAAATTGTTTTAAACGTGTCACACTGACTTCCTGGTACCACCTCAGGATACCTGAATTCGGTCTGTTGAGCATCCCCTATCATAGCTGCAGCCAGGGAAAATCAATAAAAACCACCCTACTACAGCTTGGAGAGGCGTTCTACACAGAGGCAAGATTTTGGGGTTTTCACTAATGCTTGCTTTATTCACATAAATTCATTTATTACTTTTAGTTTTCATACTGTCAGCTCACATTTGGATTTTTTGTCCTTTTTGAGAATACATATGTTAAATTTGAAGGAGTGTTGAGTTTCCCATATGAGGATCCTTCAAAGAAAATATTCCATTTGGACTATTTCAGAATCAGAAATGTTTAAATTTGTCAGACTTATGGTTAGAAAGACTGAGTCTATGAGAATTCTAATTATTGATTTTTTATTTTAAGGAAAAATGCAAATATTTTAGTAAGAACTCACAGAATCACATACAAATGAAAATCTTCAGTCTTCACTAACCTCAGCAGGCATCAGATCATGCTCCTTTACAGCAGATTTTAATGGTCAAATGCAGCACATTTGTATGCTTCAGTACTACGGAAAGGTGCCAATAATAATAATCGCATTGGGTAGATGATAAACTCCTTCATGCTGAGGTCAGTGCTTGGAGGCAGAGCCTACATTACCTTCTCCACTGACAATGTCTCAAGTACACATGCTGAGCTACTGCCAGACAGCTGGCACATCAGCATAAAATTCAATGCAACCTGCAGTGGTGTGCAAGAAATGGAGCAAATAGCTGTGTGATTTAGCTCTTGCTCCTGTGGTGTAACTGCTGTTGGCACAGTTTCCAGCTGATTTAAAGCAAGCCCAGGTATGTGTATGTGACCTGCTGTTGGAGAACTAACAGGTAAACATGACCTCCTCCCTGCTTCTGATTATACAAGAGTCCTTGGAGGACATAAAACTCCCATGATTTACTTCTGTCTTTTCACCAAAGTTGCTTTTTTTTTTCTCTCTTCTGACCTAGTAGTTCATATTTTTTATTCTCCTTGAACAGATCTGTCTTCTCCCATCTATGTATCCTGCTACTACAGTTATTAGCATTTTACTATATTATTGTATTGCGTTCTTTTCAGTTTGCTGGCATACAGAAATTTCTTATTAAAATCTTTTTCTCCAGCTATCATTATCTTTTGTTGGCTACCAAATTTTTTTGAGTGCATTATTATCAAATGCATATATTAGTTTGAATTTTCCTTTCTTTGAGATTCTTTTTCTGTATAAGACAATGAGATGTATAAAGACTTAGCATGACTTTAATGCTCCATCTCATTAAAAAAGTGCAATTGTTAATTACTAAAATGCACCTAACAAAATTCTAAGTGATTCTATGCTTGAGATCTTAATTACAGAAAACTTCATTCCTCAATTAATGTAACCCAGACATAGATCTATAGTCTTGATAAATAAAAATTTAGTTCCTGCCATGGGTATATTTTTTAGTTACAAATGACATGAAAAAGAGTTTAAGTTTTCTGGTATTTGTTAGTTGTAATATAAAAGGTAGCTACTTGACACTTGTAAATCTGATGCTGTTTATCATGTTATCACAGTGCTTGGCTCAGGTTTCTATCTTCTTTTTAATATAGATATATATGTTTTAGTACTGCCCAATCCTACAGTCATCTAGTCTGAAAAGTAAATATACTGACATGTATAGATGACTTAAGGTTCCATACTTACAGACATTTAAAATGTAATGGGGAGAAGCCACTGTGTAAAACAAGAATTAGGAAAAAAGAAAAAAAAAACAAAACGGAAGCTTTTTCTTTAAAATAAGAAAGGATATACAGCTGAAACCTTTTTATTCTGATCCACTTAGTAGCATGCTGTTTAATGACTCAAAGAGATAATGTACTTAAATAGTTAATTCAAGGTTGATCCTCCCCTAAAACTGAGCTGGGAACAAAAGCTGAAATGACTTTTCAAAGGGGAGGGACGGGAGGAATTCTGACCCTTTTCCCGATGCTTTACAACGTGAAACCACGAAGTGATTGAGGAATCAGTGCACGGCACGTGGATTAAAATGCTTCCTAGAAGCAGCTAGTACTGTACACTGCCTCAACCCTCCCTGAACTTTCTCAGTAAATACAGCAGCCTGACAGCCTGGCTTCCCCGCTGGGTGGATCCTGCAACTCCAGGAGGGAATGGCACTTCTTGTTTTTAATTAGCAAAGGTGAAAGGTGAATTAAAACTAGCTGTTTGGCAAGTCAGAGCAAGGGGCTGAGTTCTGAAGAGCACCAAGGAGGAGGGTGCTTTCTTCTTTTTTTTTCCCCTCTCCCTCCCTCCTTCTCTGAATGAATTGCCTTGCAGGAGGGACTGAAAATACAGCTTCTTCCTGAATCCACTGGCAGAGTTACTAAAGAGAGCTCAAGACACAACACTGCAGAGTAACGCCTTGGAATGTCCTCGCACTTTATAAACAATTGTCCTAGGGAGGGAATATTTTTACATGACATTTGCACAGCTTGACAAATGGCTAGCTGAGACTGTGTGCTTCTCTGATGAACATTGAATTTCCCGTAGAGATACCCCACAAACTGACCAAAGAGAGAAATCTAACTGCACTTGGAAAGTAGAAGTGGAACTTGGAGCCTTAAAAAACTCACCAAAACAACAAACAAGCAGCAGCAGTTAAGTGAAGAGTGCAAGAATTTGATCTTGGGCAGGATGGCATCTGCCCAGAACCTTTTAATCCTGGTACTATATGGCTTGTTACTAGAGTTACCGACTGGATGTCATGCAACAGATACAAGGCAGCCAAGGTTACGTCTGTCACATAAAGGTAGGTCAGTGTGTCAGGTTTTTAAAGACTTTATGCTAATACAAGTTCATTGGCTTCACTAAATGTATTACATAGGGGTTAAATTATGGTCTCTGACAGAGTAATATATTCTTGTCCAGAAATCTTGTGAATTGTTTCCTTGTCCTAAACTGCATCCATAATTAACTTTACTGAATTCAGGGAGATTTAAGGCACTCGCAGTGATGATTTTAGGCTACTGAAATATTATTCCACCTGAGAGTATGTTATATTTGCCTCTCATTCTGTTTTATCCTCTATGCTGTAAGAAGCATGTCTGGTCTCTAATGAGGGGAAAAGAAATGGAGAAGATAACCTGAAATTATTGCTTAATAAATATACTCTTTTTCATCAAGTAATCTTTAAACAATTAAATGCCTGTTTCACTTTTAGAATTCTATCCATCTACAAATATAGCTAAGGCAAAAGACTGAATTCCTGTGCAACCATATGATTCATTTTCTAAACTAGCAAGTGTCATCACACTATAATTAAAATGACTAACTGCCAATGTAAGTCTGCTTGCAGTTTAACTGAGTTACCCAAAGAAAGAAAATGTTATTTTTCCTGACATATGTATGTAGAGTATTTATAACTTTTGTTTGTTTGTTTGTTTGTTTTAAATTATTAAGGAAGAATGGGTGCATGACGCATTCTTCCATAGCTCCTTCAGAATATCTTCTTGTTCGGTGCTGGACTGCATATGATTTAAACTCTTCCTGATGACTTGATTTTAATCCTGTGTGTATATAAAAACACCTGTTCACAACCATGACATTTCAGTTCTCTGTACATACATTTGTAGATTATGTACTTAGAAATATATGACAGACAGTTATTGTACTAGGAGTGAAAAAATGTAAGTGTGCAAGATAAATTGATGATTGGCCAATCAGTAATATTTTGATATTAACTCTTATACAGAGATGAAAAGAAAATGCATTTTTGCTGACATAGCTGGGAAGGAGCAAATGCTAATTCACTCAAGAACATCTTTGTGGTTATGAAAGCGATAACTAAGCTGCAGCAGTGGGAAGTACATTAGGATACCTATTTTAAGTATGGCTAAGATTTAAGAATTAGTATCAGCTACAGCTCCACATGTAGACAGCTTTAGTCTAAACAAGGTTTAATTGTGCTTTATATAGCAAGCTAAATTACCAATTATAAAGAGAAAAGAGAAGCTGAATAAGATAATTGGTCTGAATGTCTTGCTAGGAAGCTATAAGAAATGGGGTTTGCTTTTATAGGGCAGTGAAACATGATTTAAAAAAAGACTTGCCATGGAAAGTTGTCTTGTAAATAAACAATTAATTGCTTTCAATAAAATAAATTATATGACCCCTTTAATATATAAACCACCTCTTTTTTAACCTGTGGTTACAGAGTACAGTAGGAATGACTGGCAAATGCTGATTATATAATCCTGTCACATCTCTCGCTGTTGAAAATGTGCATTTAAATATTGATTTGTTCCTAGGTGTATTTGCTAAGGGTATCATTATTATTGATATTTGTTTGCTTGTGATGGGGTAAGGGAGATGAGAAAAGCACAGTATATGAGACAAATAGACCTACTGTTACATTGGTTCAGGACTCCGGCTTAGCAGCCAGTTTTGGCAAGCTCCCCATTATGGTGCTGAGACTATTAACAGCTTCTGTGCTCGCTTGTAGAAATAATTGGTTCCCCCTGATTGGAATCAGTGTATACTACTGCACACTACTTCCATTTTCAGCAGGGAGCCAATAATTTGATCATAACACATCATAACTCTGATATTTTCAAGGAGATTTTAAAACTTCCATTTCTCACAGAGGACCAAACCTTCCCTGCCTAATCCCAGTTCATTCAGACCCAGTGACATGGAAAGATCTGTCCCAGGTAAATTCTCTACCACGAAAACACACGTCACCATCTTATATTTATCCTTGTACAATACCCTGTTGTGTTTTTCACACTTGTGAAATGTGACTGGTTTTACAAGCTGTGTTGTCACCAGGGAGTGCCTGGCCACGTACCCCAAGCCAAAGGTTAGAAATGGCATACCTGCCTGCACCCTGGGAACAGCTATTGCAATCCTCCCAGCCAAAAGAATGTAGCAACCAAGCATGAAGACAGTGAGTGAATGTTGTTGCTGTATTCACTAATCAAACAGGAACAGCAGGAGGGTCCCTCATCTTAATTGCATTTACTCCAGAGAAAGGCTGCTGTGGGTACCAGCTAGGCATGGGGTAGTTACGAAAAGGTGGTCATGCACCCTCTTTACAAAGCTGCTCCAGCCTGCACTGTGAGTTGTGTGATACAGACAATGAAGCCCATATGTGTAAATTTTCAGTGTTGAGTAGCTGTAAATTTAGTTAAAAATTCCACTGCAAATAGCCTGAAACATGAAAGTGGGCAGGCCAGCTCACTGCCTCCCTTTGTAACAGTGGATGCTGATGTTTAATTGGGATTCAGGCCAAGACAGGCTAGTACTAACTGGTAAATTAAAAGCTTCCATGATGAGTATGATGAAGTTTATGGACATGAGATGTTTTTCTGTTATGGATGAAGTACTTTAAACAAGTCTGTTTTAAAATCTTGTCATTTTAAAAAGCCAAGATAATGCTTCCATGAATTAGAGACTGTGATTTTTATAAATTCTTGATTTTTTTTTTAATTTTGTTTTTAAGTGATGCTCAGTAAAAGTGTAGTGGAATGACAGTGAACAAGAGCATTTTGCTCTCATGGCAAACTAAGCTTCACCTGCAGCGCATACATATCTCCAAAGCCACTGCAACAAGATCATGTCCTAACCTTTGTGCAGAGGGGTCACCTGATGGATAGGAATACCACAATCCCCTTGCCAATTAAAGGATATATTGTGCAACCCCTGCTTGACTCTGTGGCCATTTACTCAGCTTCAGTGAGAGTTTGAGTCCTGCATTCTTGAACTACTGTAAAACCTGTCAAGTTAATGCAAAGGGTAATGGTGGTTTTTAGTAGGGTAGAGGATGGTCTTCATTCACAGTAATCTCAAACATAAGAATTTTGCTGTTCCTTTATATGGGATTAGAATTGATCTTATAACTGCCTAGCAGTCATTTTATGGTTCTAACTTCATTTTTAGCAAGCTGAACTATACTTATAGCCAGGTGTTTTCCACAAGCTGTCAGCTTGTTTCTAACAGAAAATTTGCACAGCAATTAGTACCACTTGTGGTATTAGTGGTATGATAGCATTAAAGGTCAGTGTTTGATGATGACCACTGAAGATCTTGCAGGGGGTAATAATGTACTCCAATAGCTTCATGTTGATTTGTAGAGATAAAAGTGTAGTATTGCTTGTTCACTATTAGAGAGAAATAAATTTTTACATTATTAAGTTATAGGTTGACAACTACATTTAAAAATCATTAGCTCATTTTACATGCAGTACAGGCTCTGCCTAACGAGGTGTTAATGGAAGCCAAGCTTCAGCCCTATTCTTTATAGGCTGCTGGTTAAATTCTTTCCCAGTATCCCACAGTTTGAGTTCTTGCAATGGGAAATATATAATTAAGGTGAAATCAGCACACACTGCATGCTAAAAAGAAACTGTTTTTATTACAGATTGAAAAGGACTGGGTTTCCAGAGGACAGGAGAGATATATTTATACAAGCCTAACAGAGCTACACTAGAAACATGTAGGCCTGAAGAGGCCATGAAGTATGTAATAGTATAAATCAAATGTTATGCATGTTCTGCAGCGTATTTCTAACTGTTTGTGGTTTGTTGCCTCTAGTTTGTGAGTATGGTAAAAAGCAAAGCTACTACTGTATGAAACTGAGCTGCTGAGCCCCTACAGCAATCTGTACAATTTTGTTGCTGCAGTGGGACCTGACATAGCCAGTTATGTGGTGAAATTTGCAGATCTTGAGGGATCTGTTGTCTGTTTTACCATTTACATTGCTCTGGAGTGACTTGAGGGATTCTGTCATGACCTGATCTCAGATTGTGTACCTATGCACTGGACACATCTTGTCTGAAAAAGGTAGGGTTAAGTAGCAGTTGTTCCTGTCTTAACCATCTGAATGTCTATCTTTAACATGATGCAGGAACTGCCTGTTACTTTCCACAGTAAAGTCAAGCAGCAGCAGGTGGAAGGAACAGACTGAATTTAGAAGGAAATAATATAGTTTAGAAAATTTATTGTCCAAGCATAAATATTTCAAATAGCAGCAGATAACTAAGGAAGGGAGAGCTGAAAAGAAAAGTTAAAGAAGAAAAGTTATCCTCTCCGTGTTCATATATAGATATTAATATGTAGAATGTGTAATATGAAATATTTAATGTAGAAGGATTTTGGTTTGTTAGGGCTGGCTAATCATATTTGAGGGCTGTTGTGGTATGTTACAGCAGAAAAAACATTTCATTGTCATTTGCAGGAGCCAGACTTTCATCACACCTCCTATAACTTTCTTGATAATTGTAATTCACAATTCATTTTAATTAATACTAGGAGTTTCATCATGCCTAACCGTGATATCCTCTTGTGTCTGTTCTCTAGCTAGGTGGCAGCAACATTTACTCAGGGACTGATGGCTAAACTGAATGATACAAATGTAGGGAATTTTTAGACAAATATTTGTGAATCTGGAACTAGATAAGTATATCCAAGTAGAGGATTTTCCATTACTAATCATCTGGCCACATAAATCATAGCTAATTAATAACTAGCCACATGACCCATAACTGAATCATGACTAATTCTGTTTCATGCACAAAAATGTCTACTTTATTTTTAACAGTTTTCACTGTAATAGAATTTTGGTTTTGAATAAGTAGGAAAGATTTGTTTTCCTACCAAGGTAAATTTAAGTTTGAGAAAGATGTTAATTCATGATAGATATGCATCATCTTGCATATGTAACAGAATAAGGATTTAGTTTGTGGTCTATGCTTTCATATAGTCTAGAGAAATCTGTGTAAAAAGAAAAGATTATTGCATGTATGCATATACATACATGTATATGTGTGTATAAAATGTGTGTGTGTATGTTGAAGGATTGATTGAGGTTTGGAGTTTTCTTACAGTGAGTTAAAAACCAGTATAATTCCAAGTGTTTAGTAAGTAAAGACCTGTATTAGCCTTTATTGTGGCTCCACATCTAAATGTGTTTTGGAATAAGAGCCAATAGCCAAAATTATAATCAGCAATCTCTTCTTACCCAAATTCCCAAGTCTACATAGAACTCAATGACAGCTTAGAAATATCTTAGGGAAAGGTGCACAAATATCTCTACACCACTTGTGGGGTACATAGGAGAGCTTTAGCATCCCTTCTCTCACTGGACAACTCATTTTTACCAAAAATATAAAGCAAACTTGGGATTTTTATTCATACATATCACAAGAGGTGACTAGCAGTAAGTTCAGGAGTGTTTCCAAGTAATCCTAGAGGGACTTGCTCACAAAACCAGGAATTTTTTGGCAAAGAATCCATGCTACTTCCTTTCATAACTACATTTTGTTGACAAAGGCTTCTGTAAGTATTGCTGTAGCAGAACTCTGAAGTGATAAGCACCACCACCGGGAATGCAAGAAGCAGACTGTTTGCTGCGTAACATCAATCACTTGCCTGCTTTTGCTCTAAAGAGCTAAGTACCATCTGAAGGTACAAGACCAGAATATCCTGCATGCTGCTGCTTCTACACAGCTACCTCTCTGCTTTCAAAGTAATAACACCATCTGCTATTTTAAATTCCTCATCAGATATTGTATTCATTATTATTTCACTGAAAGCAAGTGTTACATTTTCCTTGAATGGAAATTAGGATTAATGCTGTTTGTATGGTTTACAAGAAGCTGTGCAAGGGTGAGCATCTGTGTCAGGCCTTTGAGAAACTTTTGTTCAATAAATATTCCAAAAGTGTGTGACGGGAATGCTAAATATTATTTAAGCTGCCACCCTGGTTTTCTTCATGTAATGAGGCAAATATGATGAAGTTATAGCATGCAGTCAGCATTAATTAGAAATATCTTAATTTCTTAAAGAAATCCATTGCCTGCAGCGATAAAGATTATTATCTTTGTTTTACAGAAAAAAAGCCCTCTTAAGTATACTAGTTACAATGTTTTGTGTTGGTTAGTTAATATTTAACATTTAAATAATCAGTTAAGTATACATGATTAAACATGAGAGAAAATGTTAAAACAAAAAAGAATGAAAATACTGCATTATAAAAAAAATCAGTAGTGTAGTTTAGTTATAATTCCAAATTCTTAAAAAGAAAGGAGATAGATAACTTTGAAGAAATAATATTTGAGAAGTTTTTAAAATAAAATCTTTTATGAAATTGATGTAAAAAGTAAAATGGTCATCACCGAGACTCAGTTTGAGGACTGAGACTTTACTATGTACGTTAAAACAAAACCATCATAAATTGTCTCAGAGCATAGTTTCAAAACCAAATGTTACCAAACTGTGTTTTCCCCACTTTTATCATCTCATATTGACAAATTCCTTTGTCCCTTGGTTTTGGTTCTTCTGATCCTCAAAGCTAAAAATTCTTACTTTGGAAGAGATATTTCACCTCTTAAGGAATTAAGTTGAAGGCTGACTTCACTGTTTTTCTCCTCTTCTGTTAGTTTTGATGAAGCAAAAACCTGATATTCTTTCACTCATGCTGCATCCCTTTGGCAAACTGTTTTATAGCAGTCTAAAAACTTTTTCTCCCCTTTAAAACAATGTAAAGCAGGAATGCACTCAGTTTTTTCTCACCCTATGATGATGTTCATGTCCATAAAATTCCCCTAAACAAAAGTGTTTTGAGATAATTTTATTTTATTGTAAGAAATTTTGTAAGAAAATGACATTATAAACACGAAGAAGGGCTTCTCTATTTCTTCTCAGGGTTTCTCTGTTACATTTCTTGATGCTAGACCTTTTCAGACGATTTGTAAATTGCAGCAATTATGATCAGGCATCTGGATACACTGTTTAGCCACACTGCTCTGGTGAATATATCATCTCAATGATGAATCTTTGTTTTTCTTCTAGACTCTCATTCTTGTTTTACCTGTAATTTGCAGAACCTCAGGAAAATAATGGCATGTAAAAGGTTTCTTTCACAGTTTCTGTGCAAGTATGTACAGGAGCTCTGTAACCACAAAGATGTCAACAAAATGGTGCCTGCCAAACATCTTCGCTTTGGCATGATACACAGACTGTGTGTGTAGCCAATAGCTGCAAAACTTGGATCACTCATGTAGCTGAAAAATAATTTTTGATGGCCTGAAAGTTGAATCTCATCTTTAGATTACTTTTTATTAGTCTCAGGTGAAAGCAGATAATTGGTAGTTGGTTATGTCATGTCTTGCTACCTTGTCTCAATATAGTACTTGGTATGCTTTATTACCTCTTCTGTCAATCAGAATCTGCTCAAATCTGATTAAAAGCCAACAGGAGTCTTCCAGTTACATACAATGACCTCAGATTTGTCCTTGAATTCAGTGCAGTGTTTCAGACTAAAACTTCATTTAGCTGGTGGAAGTGCCATCCATATACCTCGTACATTTCACAGTACAAAATCAATGAAGTTTACCAGGAAACAGCAATACTCACTGCCCTGTTGTCCCTTTGCCTTCCATAGAGAAACTTGGTGCCATATCACTTTCTGTAACTCACCTGCTTGTCACTGTTTGACTTCTGGTGCTTAGATCTTCAATATCAAGAAATGGATTAAAGACTAAAGTTTTCAACACTTCTGCAGGTTAAAAAGTCAACATAAAGGAAACCCCGTAATAGCATAATAGCAAAACTGAATTTCCATAGACATACAACACCTAGCTTCTAAAGTTGTGTTGCCATTCTTAGTTGAATTTGCTTGATAGGAGTTTTTATATCAGAAACCCAGTTGTGGAGGGTATCTTTCCAGTCAAGGGAGGTTATATGACAGATATGAGATTTTTATTCTTTGTGTGATCAATTACAGTATAGTTCAAAAGATACCTGCGAATATTAAATGTCAAAATACAGAAGAAATAAAAGGCAAAGAAAAGTTGTTCACTAAAAATAAAACAAACAAAGCCAAACAAAGCTTGTTAGCCAAATACAGGAGAAAGAAAAAAACAAATATCACTGATGAGCAGAAGATGTTCGTTATTTATAAGAATTTGATGACAGGCAATATATAATTTTCTTCAGACTGTGATTTGACAGCAGCTGCTGCTAAAGGAAAAAAAGGATGTTTATGATCCTTGTGAAATCATATTGTTAACATTTCTACTTCATCAGTAGTGAAGAATTTCTGGTTTTAGGAAATTTGCTCATTCAGTGCAGCATGTAAACTTTATCCTCTGTTTGTATTTCTTTAAATCCCCCCCAGAAAAAAATGATTACATACAAATTTGAAAGGTACTAGATTGGATACCTCTAGTATAATAATGGGGTTTTTTTGCAAGCTATTTGCAAAATAATTCTCTAAACCAAGGAGCCAGTGCTCCCAGGACAGGCATTCAGTGAAAGAAGACTTCACTCCTCTTAACATCCTTAATGTATCTATTCTTTACTTCTTCTGTGTTTATTTTTATCTAAAGGATTCCTGACTTCATACTGTGAAGCAATTGAAGCTTCTGTGGGGAGTCAAACAATGGGCTTTTTACTGTTGCTAAGTTTGCTTTACTGGCTTTTTCTTACAACACATTTGTTTAATAGGCCTAGTAAAATGGTGAATGCAGCTGTAAATATACCTTTTATTTGTTGATGTGCAATAAACATCACAGAGATGTTGCCCTTCTCTTACTCTGATCTTCCTGACGCTGGTGAAAGGAAATTGTACAAAATGAATGAAAAGTGCCTTAAACTGCAGAAAACAGTCCCCAAATACTTAAGGGTCAGTACCTTGTTTCTCTTTTAACTGATGGTTTCTCCCAGCAGTGCTACTAAAACTTAATAATAGTAAAATAATAGGTTGCTAGATGTGAGGGAATTATTCCAGATAGCACTATTCACTGGGGTCATCACTGAAGGTCATTTTTCAGCCAGAAAGCTAAAGGTTAGCAAGTGTTGCTCAATTCCATGAGCTCCTGCAGCGCTTTATTTATGATTGAGCTAAGTGCTTTCCCGTGGGTGTGTGGTAAAAGCGAAGAGTAAAGGAAAATAAACCCATTCCTTGTCGTATTAAATATTTCATGTGAGTTGATTGAGAATGATACAATGCAAACCCTGAAATTATGTGTTGTCTGGGAGCCCAGAGAGACGTAAGCTGTCTTGGAGATCTTGTTCTTATTAATGTTCTTACTGAAAAAAGATCTTGCCTTTATCTGCCTGTGTTTACATGTAGTAAGTCATTATTTTCTCTTCTCTGCTTATCTTAGGCATGACCATGTCCTTCTGCATATTTTCAGGTTACACAAGCATCTGGGATAGTAATAATTTCTAAACATACTATCAAGGAGGTGTGAAAGTATTCAGCAGGTTGAGCATTTATTGTAGCTTAGAACCAGGCTGTAAACAGTCCTAAGCTCTTTACTGATTCCATAGTATTCCTTGTTGAATTACCGAAACTTCTGTGGGTCAACACTCAAAAACTACAATAGGTTATTTCACTTGTAAAATACTTGAATTCTTGCAAATAAAATGCTTCATGTGTAGGAAATAAAATAAACAGTTATAGTAAAGAATGGTTCTCCAACATCTTTGAATGCAGCACAGTGTTCTTAAATTCTTAAATGTTCTTGAATTCACAGTGTTCTCAAATATATGAAACTAATAAAAATAGAACGGAAGCCTTATTTCACTGTTACAATAACAAAACTCTCACAAACTTCTGTGACTAAAGAGTTGACAGGATATTCCTTGCTCCTGACTTTCTGAAAGACTGATGCATTTGGTTGTTGCACTTAGCCTGGAAGTGTATCTCTGTCTCTCCTGAGCATAGAAGGAGAATAATTGTCAGCTTAAACCAGAGGCCTAGTTTCCACTCAGATAAAAGTAGGTGAGATGGATTTGAGTTGAATATCTGATGATAGGTCTAGGATGTTACACTAGCAAGGATAAAGCCCTTTAACTGAGAATGACTTACTACAGAGCTTACAAGTATTGCCTTGATAAAATATAAGTGAATATATTATTAATAAGTAGTGTGTCTTTGATCTGGTCTGGAAGATGAGGATGAAGGTGCAGTCACTTGAGCAGTGACTTGAACAATGCAAGTGGTTACCATAGCTGCTGGACACATCTATCTCTGGACCACAGGAATGACCCATGTGTGCTACATCTGCTTCAGTGTGCAATATGTTGACTTTGTTAAGCACAATATGCTGATTTTGATTAAGCATGATATACTGACTTAGGTTAAGCAGCTTTCAGGGCAGCTTAGACTAAACTGATTCACTGTCACATTGAAATAGGTGAGCCTCTCATAGCTACCTGCCAGAGCTCCAGCTGCTCTTTGGCCAAGAAGCAGTAATAAACAGAGGTTGCGTACAAGCTGTTTAAGTTATTTTCACTGTGCACAAAGCAGCCTTATAGACCATGTCTTAAAACATGATTCTATAAATAGTGATCATGTGTGTATCTTTAATCAGAAAAATGACTTCATTGATTAAAAGTTAAGTTGGGGTTTGTTTGAAAGATCAAAGTCTAAGGCACAGTTCCTTTGTGGTCGTCCCTGTAGAATGATTGATTAAAACCAATCACGATAAAAGTTCTATTTTCCCCATACCTCAGGCATTAAAAAGCAACATGAAACTCTGACAATTTTGATTTATGTGTGTAATTTCACTTTCTATTTTATTCTTTGGTTAAAACGCTTCTGAAAAGGCTTGAGACTTTGTTACAAAGAAAATGGTATTTTCAGAAAATGTTTCTTATATAGGTTATATAGAGCACCAATATTTGTGGGTACTTGTCATTTGGAATTGTGAAATAGATGTTACAAGTGCTATATGAGGTCTCTATAATTTTCTTGACACAAAACAGCCCTTTTGTTAGAAAACAACAAATTACTTCATAATATCAGGTTAATGGATTAGACTTTTTTTCCTGTGGTTTCACGTTTACTGCTTTAATGTGTAATAGCACTAAAACCCTTGAGCTGTAAAATTAGATCTCTGGGCTTTTGAAAACTCCTTATACACTTAATTTAAAAGTAAAACAAAACAAAAATCTTGCAGCATGGAGATCTGAAAATTGTAATAACTGATGTTTATACATTCTTGTGAAACGGCTCCTGAAGTGCGTTCTGAATTTGATAGCAGCATGGAAATGGTCTACCCTAGGATAGTTGAAAGGTAACAGACATATTGACACGTACTGATATCTGATACTATTGCCTGGGAGTATTGCAGGACCCATGGGGAATATCTGAGATTTAAATTTGTCATGTCTTAACATGTTTTATACTTCAAAAGAGTAAACTGTAAATTAACATGAAAAAAAGTAGATTTCTAGTCTATGACAAAGAGCTCCTTCAGATTTTTTCTAAATTAGTCATACATTATATCCATTACTGAAATCCTCCTACAACCTTGTTGGTGTCATTTGGCTTCTGTGCTTAACTGTTCACGACATGATGGTAAGTTTCTGCAGATGTTGATTTCTGTGAAAAATCTATCACAGTGGTTTTGCTTTGTAAGTGTTTGGTCCTTCATTCTGTAAGATCTGCTCTTGCCAAACATTGTAATTTTGATGGCAGAGGTTAGCTATTATCACATCCACCTGAGTCCCGTAATTGTGGTTGTAGCAGCATTGCAGTAGCACAGGGTAATAGTGTGTTTCCGTTGGCATCGTGGAGTTCTGCAGTTGTTATCATAGGGATTGTAATAATGCCGATACTACTTAGTCGCTACAGGATTGTTTACAGACTTTTAAAAATGCATCTGAGAGTACTAAAGGGTGGAGGTAGCTCCTGAGAGCAGCTTGTATAATTGGGTCAGAATGCC
>JANHGB010024787.1:4347-38499 GCA_026283785.1 Coracopsis vasa | reverse complement strand
CAAAGCATTACATATGCCAGCAAAAAGGCTCCCCTGATCTGTTTTAAAGTTCGAGAAGCACTTCAGATTTTACCTGAGTGGAAGAGGGAGTCATCAACAAAAGAGGAGGCCTGCGGAGGGTCTGTCGCCCGCCCGGCCGCCTCCACCGGGGCAGCGGCGGCGCTCGGCCTGCGGGGAAAGGCCAGGAGCAAGGGAGGCCGCTCTGGCCCCCGAGGGGCGACAGCACGTCTGTGCGGGTGGGCTGGCTGCCCAAGCAAAGGGGATTTTGTGGTGTTGGCTGGCGGGTGCTGCTGTCTCGTGGACGCCATCAAGCTGCTTCAGCCTCGTCTGGACTGTAAAGCTGTTGCCCAGGTTTGTCATCTTGGTCGTCTTCCTGAAGAAAAGAAGCTTTCGGGTTAGTAACTTGTGTTATTGAGCAAATAGAAAAATTTTGTGTTTTGTGTGTAAGCTGTGTTCTTCAGGGTATTTAGGCGTAGAATTTCCTTAATTAAATCCTACATTAAATTTTGTTGCAAGATTTATCATAACAAAGTGTTACATTGGACACTTAAGGTAATTTAAACATATAAAATTACTTGGATTTCTTCTAAATAAGTGATCCAGTGTTATAGATATAGCCAAAGTGTCCTGAAATATATATTCAACAAAAAAGTCTGTTTTATTATTAAGAAGACTAATGGTATATTCAGGATTTTGCTAGCATTCTGTTCTGCATTGTTACCACGGTAGGTGGTTATGGGCAAGGCCCTTTTCTTGCATATGCAGATAGCGTATGGCTAATTCTAGCAAGAATTAAGTCTGTGGAAGTGAATTTTAGCATCTACATGAGTGTTTTGCGAACTAGGCATGAAGGAATATATAGTTTTAATGGAACTCTCCCTCCTTCTCTCCCATTTTCTTCAGTGCCATACTTCTTTGCTTTCTTGCATACAGGCCTTAAAGCTTAGAGTAAAGTGATGCTGAATATTAGTCACTATTGTTTGGATATACAGAAAGATTTTGAAAATGGTTGCAAGTTGAGTGAAATGATGAGATGTGCAGCATAAATTTTAAATTTTATCATACATATAATGATAAATGACTGTATAAACATCTCTTTAAAATATTACTTGTGATACAGTAGTTATTTGAGAATAACTAACTAAGCTTATTGCAAGAAGACCATCAAGCAGTTGAATGGTATGTAAGAAATTTGTATCTTTCATATACAGATAAAGCTAAGCATCAATCCTAGAGCCACAGAGAAGCAGACCTCCATTTCAGTGCAATACATATATGTACCTGCCTTTATACAACACCAATAAATGTCAATAAATTGGACATTTTTTTCACCTATGCATTCAGAAAAGTGATCTACTTTTAAACAATATTTTGTTTAACTTTATAAGTAGTAAAAATGTTGAATGTAATTAATTTTTTTCTGTAGAGTGAAATAAATGTATATTTTATAATAAAAGTAAACTCTAAAAACCTGATGTGTATTCTTTGCTCTTCTTATTTCTCTGCATTGACATTACTCATTCGTTTTGATGGAAAAAAATTAAAGTGCATTTAGGATTCAAAAGTGCTAT
The DNA here is from genome assembly GCA_026283785.1 of Coracopsis vasa. Lineage (NCBI taxonomy): Eukaryota > Metazoa > Chordata > Aves > Psittaciformes > Psittacidae > Coracopsis > Coracopsis vasa. Next base: position 36,928 of record JANHGB010024787.1, on the reverse strand, counting down.
GACTGTGATTAGCTGTTATTGTGAAACAGGATGTCTTTTTTAAGAAGAAATAATTGTAGATGAAATTTCTTTGATGTATTTGAATCTCTTGTTTTTAATACAGAATCAATTCTTTTAATTACTACTATATGTTACACCTGAGTGATGCACTTTGGATGTCTCCCAGTCATTAGGCCTAAAATTAGTGACTGGTAATTGGTGACCGCATAGTTGAGTCAGTAGAACAGTTAACTCTGCTTAGCAGAGATAGTTAGTTGGTGCTAAATGGGCCGTGTATGCTATATATATTATTATAAAATACAGACAGATAATTTTAAACTTACACAGAGATTTAAGCTTTTCAGAAATTCAAATTTTACACAGTGTGTCTTCCTGATGCAGTGATGCTCAGTGTCTTCCAATCCTGTTTAAGCTTGTTTCTCTTAAAAGATGATTTATATGGGCTTTTCAAAACTTGACTGTTGCAACTTGATTGCTGCAGGCCTTGACTGTTGGATGCAGTTTGTGAACTTAGTGTGTGAGAGGTGTGTGCTTTACCAAAGTCAGGTCTTATTTATTTGGTCACATATGATAAATGCATGATGCTCATCACACCCATTTTATTGATAGTAGTGTAGAATTTGAGGTAAAAAGGGAGCCAAGCCACTGAAGAATGCATATTATTCTTTGAAATCATGAACAAAGGATTAATATACTTGAAATAAATGGATATTTCAAGAGTATAGAATAATAGGAAGACACTGGCAGTTCTTGTCTGACAGTGGCCACGTCAATGATTTGTAATCTACTGCAGTGCAAAAAAACCCTTGTGATTTATGAATTTGACAGGCTGCAGAGGATGTTTCTTCTTTTTTTTCTTGGGTTTAATTGATCCTTTTTTTCTGACCTTTATGTACATGTGATATCCACTGTTTGGAATGCTTTTTAACTCCTGCAGATCTACTGATCTCTGTCTTGAGCAGCAAGGTTCAGGATATACTAGTGAGTGAAAGGTGGGAATGTTTCTCTTTATTAAATGCCCAACTTCTTTACGTCACCGCGTTGTAGGTGTTTTGTAGGAGGAATGAGCGATAAAAGCTGGTTTATTTTCCTTCTGCTCTCCTTTTTGCATATGCCTCTAAGTTTTTGCTTCCAATTTATTTTATTTTTTTTCCCCAAAAAGTAGGGCCTGTAAATTTTTTAATTTTCTCCTAATTCAGGTACTTTATTGTATTTCAGAATATTTTTTACAAACTTTTTTTGAAACCATTCCTCTAAAAACAATGACTGGAATTGAGTTTAACACTGCTGGTGTTTCTTACTCTGTTCTTTAGCCATACTATTCCCAGTTTGCCATTCAAACTCCATGCAGACTTTCGGGTCTTCCTTTAATGATATCTTTGAATTGATCTGTGTGCTCTGTATTTGATTGTAACATGAAAAATGGAGTATGTATCTTTTAATTAGATCTTCTGAAGCATGTCTCTGTTAACTCTTTAAATGGCAAAACAAATCTTCAGGGGAATCTCTTTCCCCCCCTTCCCTCCTCATGCGGAATAAATGGATGCTGGATTGCACCACCTCTCTGTGTATGCTGATGATCTCATTTTTCTGAAGTAGCAAAAAAAACCCCAAATATATATATATATATAAAAAATATAAAAATGAAATTACAGTGTACTTTTGTGCTTGTCTTGTCCAAAATAACGATAAAGTCGACCTGTTTGCATAAAACATTTTCTTATTAACTGTTCAGTGTCCAGGAAAAATTGGTGAATAACTAGGTGTGGAGACAATGGCGATGTCACTTCAGCATCAATGGTTATTCAGTTCTTTCTCACCTTGTACTTGGTCTGGCTGGGAAAGAGTTAAATTTCTTCATAGCAGCTTGTACAGTGCTGTGTTTTGGATCTGTGGCTAAATCAGCATTGATAAAATACCAGTGTTTTGATTGTTGTTGAGCAGTGTTTGCACAATGTCAAGGTTTTCTTTTACCCCCCTCTCTGCCTCCACTGCACTGAGTAGGTATGGGGTGGGCAAGTGACTGGAAGGGTGTGTGACTGGAACAGCTAACCGGAATTGGTCAAGGGGATAGTCCGTGCCATATAATGTCATGCTCAGCAGTGAAAACTGCAAGTAGAGGAAGAATTAACAGAGATGGGGGTTGGCTTCCAAGGTTGTTGCTTGGATACTGGGTAGGCATCGGTCTGCTTGTGGAAGGTGGAGACTGATTTCATTTGCGTAACCTCTCCGCCTCTTTCTGTCACCTATTAAACTGCCTTTGTCCTGACCCATAAGCTTTCTTTTTCTCCAATTCACTCCCTTAGCTAACCAGGGAAGGGAAGGGAGCCAGCAAGCAGCTGTGTGACTGCTTGGCTGCTGGCTAAAATCAACCCAGTGTACATCTGAAATGCAGTTGCAGTAACTCCAACATTAGAAACCTAGATTCTAGCAACGTGGTATTTGTCACAGGTGAAAACTTGCATTTGGGTTTAAACCATGACAAACCTGTTTGTTTTCACATTCATATATAAAGCTGTTTGAGTTAGTAAAGTTTAGAAACATTACCAGCCTGTTCTTCAAATTACCTCTTAAATTTTCCTAGTATCCTCTTGGACTGAGCAACCCAGATCTGTCTGGTAAATGTTTCACAGTGGTTTTTGTACTTCCCTGCACTTTAAAGATAGTGGATCCTTTTTCATGTTGTCACATAAGGTGAAGTTTGCAGTGTTAAAAGAATATAAGAAAACTCCATGTGTTTTTAAAACTGTTTTTTGTGGTCAAGGATTTTGATGGCATAAAGTGTTCTATACTTACCTTTTGGTCAGTTCAGATGGAGGGCAGTTTCAGTATCATTTGATAGCTGTTAACAGCAAAAAACGGCAAATATTGATCTAACTTCACCTTTTCCTTTCAAACGCAATTTTAGGTCTTTCTTAAAGCTGTGTAGAAATCTTCAAAGCATCTTTACTAGGTGTACCTCACATATGAAGACAGGCTAAAAAAATTGGGGCTGTTCAGCCTGGAGAAGAGAAGGCTGCGTGGAGACCACATAGCAGCCTTCTAGCATCTGAAGGGAACCTTCAAGGGTGCTGGAGACAGACTCTTCAGCAGGGACTGTAGTGATAGGACAAGGGGTGGTGAGTTCAAGCTTAAATTTAGGTGAGATATAAGGAAGAAGTTCTTCACTGTGACAGTGGTGAAGCACTGGAACAGGTTGCCCAAAGAAGTCTGAATGCTCCATCCCTGGCCAGGGATGGTGTTCAAGGCCAGGTTGGACAGGTCCTTGGGCAACCTGGTCTTGAAAGGAGTCCCTGCCCATGGCAAGGGAGTGGAACTAGATGATCTTAAGGTCCTTTCCAACCCTAACCATTCTATGATTCTGTCTTTGGTCTGGATCTTGAGCTAATCAAGATCTCTATCTTTCTCCTGATATAAAACAATGGATCTCCTGAACATAGGCCTACCATCACTCTACTGTGTCAGTAAGGTTCATCTTAAGTCTAAGAAGTGTAGTTGCAGAGGAAGAATGGTCCATCAGAGACTTCCAGAAGCATTTGCTTTTGTTTCATCTTTAAAATCTGGATAATAGAGGGCATAATGTTAGCAACATTAGAATTATTTAAAAATGTAAATCTTCAGATCATGATTGCAGTAGTCATGTATACTTTCCTCCTTCCTGGGAGGCTGCCATTGATTTGTTTTTCACATTGGGAAGTAGAAGTTTTGCACATAAGGGTGTACAGCTGTCTCCATTGCAATGAAATGAGATTACTACAGTCTTAAGAACTGCCTACTGAGGAGTTTTTCAGGTGTGCAGCCATCCATGTGCTAAAGAGAGGAAAGGCCATTATGTTGTCCCTAACGAGTTTTCTAACTTAGTTTTACTGTTATCTGAGGTTACATCATATACTTGCTATTTGCAGAGCTGCATCTTTAGGTCAGCATTCCTGTAGCAGTTATTGGCAGATGTAACACAGGGAGCTGCCAGAAAAGCTTTCTTGATCAGATGCTGACTCCTGTCTCAAGCCACTGGGGAGATGTACCATAGTGTAAATTTTTCTCATTTGTGTAGTATTATTGTAATAGGATGCTACTTGGGTAATTTCAGTGCTGTACTTTTGGAGCCCAAAACAGGACCTGTTCGCTGTTAATAGACTTGGAGAGGAACTGGATTTCAGAAGCATATGTCTTCTATAAGGTGTATTGAAAACTAAAGGAGTTCTGAAATAACCTCATCAAGTAGGTTCTATACAGGAATGCAGATCTGTGCAACAGCATGTCTGTAAGTAAGAATGTTTGAATAAGAAAGACGTTAAGCAGATTTTACTTGTTGGTGTTAGCTTTGGACCTTGTATTGGGTTTGTGTGTTTCTCAAAAGGCTAATTTAGTTGTTTGTTTTCCAAATAACAGGGGTCTCATAGTCTTGGCAAAAGCTTAAAGGTTGAGAATCTTGTTCATGTTAAATACAGAAGAAAGACAGTAAGAGTGTTGGAACCTGTGGGGCCAAATATACTGCACTAGTTAATGTGGTGGTCTTACACTGATATTACTGTTCTCCTTCTGCTTCCCACTGCATTGTTTATTTTGCTTGATTGACACATTATTATCAGAATGGAGTGAATTATTTATATGCTTGTCCTCATACAGAGAAGTGATTACACTGTGATATTAATAAAAGTGAAAGTACTTAATTTTGCAGCTGCAGATTATTTTTACTTCATTACTTTCAAAACGTGAAGTATAAATCGCATCTTGTTATGAATTGCTGTTAAAGACTGGTTCTGAAACATTGGCACCGATTCCTTCTGTACTTCAGGAATTCCATGCTAACTTAAAACCCCTTGTGTTCAAAATCAAACTCATAGTTGCGTGTTTCTACTAATCATTATAATCACTCTCCTTTTGTGATCCTACTGTGATTCACAAGTGACACTTGTAGTGTTTCGTAATATCTTTTTCTGAGTTAAGAGCTGTATATAAACTGAAATCATACTCTGCTGCTCAGTTCTGTTACCAAGTGTCTGTTTTGTTAGGCTTCTGAACACATTTCTTAAACATGAAATGTATCATGACATGGAAGAAATAGCATGAGCTCTTTAGGTTTTGATGCATAGTAGATAATTGTATGAATTTATGAACATTTTTAATAAGAACAGATGTTAAAGGATTATTGAATTGGATTTGTTTTGCTTGGAGTTCATGTTTGTATGTGCAGAATAGTCAGTGATTTATTAACAGTACAGTTGCACCTTGTAATCCAGCTGTAGTCCACTAATAGTTAAATTATTAGGTCATTGTATTTCAGTAGTCAGTGAATTGTAACTGACTTAATCTTCTGCTTTTTATTCTTTAGTGCTGCAAGTTGATTGAATAAAATAAAGAACACGGAATATAATATGGATGCAGTTGCTTGAGCGCCGTTTCTTCCAAAGTGTGTATTCTGCAGATTGGTGGCCTGAATGATTGATAAGCAACATACACAAGACTAATACCAGGAAGACATTCTGTCTGTTGCTGCTGTGTTTGACAAAACTGGTGCAGACTCATATCTTCTGAAATGCAGTTGAAAAAAATGAGGGAAATTTTACCAACATTGTACCCTGGGCAAGTTAATGATAAAAATAATTCCTTAACTACATCCCCAAAGCAATCCTCAGATGGTAAAGTGAATCCATCAAAAGGGGATGATGACCAGAACTGCTGTTACCAAGGGACTGAGGCCGAGAACAATAAGGTGTCACTGATAAGCTGTATAAAATGCAGAAGTGTTCAGAAAATTTCAGTGCAAGATACAGAAAAGCGTAAGGAGCTTGGGTGGACTGAAGACAAAAATTTCATCTGCAAGAAGTGCAGTCATATTCCACCACCAGCTTTCCATTTTGTTCCTGAGGGTGCCAATGCTGTTGACTTTCAAAAACGAGAAAAAAAGTCTCCAAGTAAAACCCAGAAAACATTTAAAGTTAAAAACTTTCTGCCAGGTAAATACTACTGTGATAAATGCAGATTTTCAACAAAGGATCCATTACAGTATAAAAAGCACGTAGGTCAACATGAAGAAATTAAATTTATTTGTTCCCACTGTAGCTACGTATCCTACACCAAAGGAGAATTCCAGAGACATTTGGTGAAACACACTGGAACCTTTCCCTATCAGTGTAAGTACTGCGAATATGGTGCTGTTAGACATGACTACATAGTAAAGCATACAAGAAGAGTACATGAAACACCCACAAAACGACTATCAAATAATACTATAAACCACAAGCAAAAGAAGCCAACTCAAAGCACTTTATTTGAAAAGCTGAAATATGATAAAATTCCTTTTCAGAACGAACATTCAAATTCGTCTTCAAATACGGTTTGTCACATTCCACGCAAAGCAACTAAAAGGGCCAGTTTGTCTCATGCTGTAGAATGTAGTGTAAACACAGCACCAGTCCAGGATAAACCAATATTAGGGCCATCTGAAATAGGCATATGTGAGAATCAAAGTGTGGAAGTTGAGGTTTATTCTCCAAAAACAGAGCCTTTACAACCTGGGATGCCTTTAACTGTAATTGCACCGTCTGAATTTGTAGTTCCTTCTAACTGTTTAGCTCAAATAGTAGAGATTAAAATAGTGAATGGAGCACAACAACTGGTTCTTAAACTAATCCCTATGAAAGAAGCAACTTGTAAGCCTGTGAACAGTGCTGAAGAACAGCTTGAGAATCAAGGTATAGAACAATCTGCAGAAGGAAAAAACCCATCTTCTGTATCTCAAAATGAGTTACTAATGATGGAAGTGAATGTAGACAAATTATCCAGTGTCAGTAACCAGCTTAATTTGGATAGTGCACATGACAAAAATTCTGAATGTCTTTGTTTTTCCGATTCTCAACTCTCAGACTGTAACTCTGTATGTATACAGAGGGAAGATGCATCAAAATTATGCTTTCATTTGGTGAAGGGTATTGATATCCATTCAGGTGTTATAGAGCTTTGTTCTCCGTCTCTGGTGATGAATAATACGGAAAAAAGAAGTGATTTTAAATCCTCAAGGTGGAAAGTAGATGGAAAAAATAACTTACATTATGACTTGCATTGTTACGAAGGTGTGGATACACCCCCTCCAAAATATGCTGCTATTTCTGAAGATAAAAGTTCCAAGAACACTTCAGTAGAGGCTGGTCAGGAGGGAAAAAATTCTTCTTCTGCAGTCATTAAACAAAAGGATACATTACCTCTAAAGAGGGATGACAAAGAATGCAGGAGTCTGCCAGTCAGCTCTACAGAAACGCATTTAGCTGGTAAGGGTTTTGATGAAAAATCTGTTACATCTTCTGAAGCAGGAAAAAACTTTCATGTCGCTAAAACTCCACCTTGTGAGGCCATGACTTTTGGCTTTAGCAAAGTAAAGAGAGCCGGAACCATAAGTCAGAAGAACACTCGTCTTCTGGAATCATTAGAGCTACAGAAGAAGGAAAATAAAGGCAATCCTTTTGAAGGCCCTGTTATTTCATCTGTATTTTCTCTTAGCTCTGGAACTGAAAATGTTCCAGAGGGTGTCAGATGGGATGACTCAACATGCAATAAGAAGTCAGCAACATTGCTGTGTAGAAAGATTGCTCAGCTTATGTCTGCTGCTGAATCTAACATGAAATCCATGCCTTTGAGATGTCAAGCTTCTAGTAAAAAAGTGATTTCCTCTCAAGAAAATTCAGTGAGCTGTGAGAGGGCTGTTTCTGCCTCTGAAGTGGAACAGCCTGCGCCTTTACCTCAAGTGCATGGTAGAAACAGTGTGATTAGCAGTGAAGAGCACAGTAAAGATCAGCTGCTTGCATTTGCAAGTACATCTAAAAACAGGGTAACTAAAAATTCACATGTTGCTACTCCAGTGTTTATTCCCAAAGGGACAATGCTGAGAGTGCTGAATGCTACTAGCAGTCAAAACTCAAACGGAATAGAAAACAAGAGTGAAACATCAGCTCCTTCTGTGTATTGCAATGAAATGTTTCTGCCTCGCCCGGTTCCTGTCAGTGTTTCTGAGACAGTTAGCAGTAATTTGCCATGTTTACCTAATCAGAGTGAGATGAATGCAGAGTCCCGAAGTATATCGCTCAGGAAAAGACCAAAGCGAGAGGCAAGTATTAAAAATAATAGCAAACAAACTGGTGTGCTGTTGCAGAAAAGCAGTAATGTGAGTAAGCAAAGCAAACCCTATTCAAAAAGTCAACTAGGTTCCAAAACCAAGGCAAAACAAGCAAGCTTCAGGGAACTTCCTAAGAGGAAAACAAGAACTCAGTCAGAAAACAGTTCAAGTTCTGACATGTCGTATCTTTTGACAGCAAGACGTCTTCGGCTTGTCCCTCTGAGGACAAATCAGTTGATAAAATGCCCTCGTCGTAACCAGCCAGTTGTGGTACTCAACCATCCTGATGTTGACACGCCAGAGATAATTAATGTCATGAAGACTATCAACAAATATAAAGGTCAAGTCCTGAAAGTAGTTTTGTCAAAAAGGACAAGTAGTTGTCTTGGTGTCAAACGTTATCGAAAGCGTCTTACTCTTCAGAACGTTGAGACAGGAAGTCAGGCAAAAAAGCGGAGTATGCTAAAAATGAAACTAAAAAAAACCCATAAAAACAACTACCAAGTGGTGGAAACTTCACCAGCTGAAACACTTCAGTGTCTGTTTAAGTGTTGGTTTTGTGGAAGAGTATATATGGACCAAGAAGAATGGATAAGTCATGGACAGAGGCACTTGATAGAGGCAACCAAGGGTTGGGATGTTCTTTCTCTTCCATCACAGAAGCATTAAGTGAGAGTCTAGTGGAAGGTTCCCCTGTTATTTTTGCTGAGTGCCACTAACTTGCTTGGAAAGGAAAAATCAAATAACTGCGTTATTTTGCCAAAAGGTGTCTACTGTGAGCAAAGTGGAAGAAGAGAGCAAAGTTAGAGATACAGAAAAGCTGATAGGATTAAAGCACTACTTTGCACTCTCATGTTTGAAAACTGTATTGGAGTTCAACTTCATTTGTCCATAGGAGAAATTTGGAAACGATTTGCTATGCAAACATCTTTCTAGTTACCATTCTCTGTATGCTAGGATACTGTGCTGTAACTCGTCTGTGCTAGGTCTATGTGGATTAAAATCCTAGATGATGATACCTTTGTAAATTTAACTGTTTAGGGTTTAGATTGTTTTAGTACAGCATGGTGTTTCAGAGATTGAGCATACATGTACTGAAAAGCACTTCTGATCCTCTGTGGGTAGCAATTGTGTATGATAGGTTTTAGTGGCAAGTTAAGCACCACGTACAAAAAAAGTAAAACTTAAAAACAAGTACTCTGTTTCAGTGAAACAAAACCACTTCTGCTGACTTCAGAGGAGATACAGGGGTGCAAATGAACAATCTGCGGGTCAGTGTTACTCCCACTAGCTCAGATAGCACTGAAAAGTTTAATGTTGTTTAGTACTTAGTTTTTACCTAGCCTGTATTGGGTAGATGTGAGCGAACACAACACTGTGAGCTTTCTGTACCATCTTTGTTCTGAACAGGCAGAGCCGGAGTATTGTCAGGCTTGGATTGATAGGAGTGAAGCTTTTCACTTTGTGAACTCAAGGCTGTTCTGAAATCTAAGGAAGTAATAGCCAAACATAAACTCTCTACCACCATGTGTGTATAGCCTGATAGAAACACATTCACGTAATTGGTCGTTTGGTTAGAACTCTAGTTGATGAATTAATAGTTATTTACAGGGGGAACTTGCTGAATGTGAAGACTTTCAAAATGAGAAATGATGCTGCACAGCTTTTACATTGACAGTGTTGAACCAGATTTTCAGTGCAATTTTTCATCCTTAAGAATTTAGATATTGTTAGAATATATTTTTTGTAGGTCTTAATTCATACAGGCATGTGTCTAGTTACATACGTATGTCTAATGTGTGTCTACCGACTTCAGTGTAAACATCACTCAGTTGTTTAAACACTTTATTATATCAGGGCCAAATTTGAAGTTTTTAGTGAAGAAGAGGGATGGATGATACTGAAGTCTAATGTTTCTGTACATGAACAGTATGCATTTTTATTCATCTTGTCAATTTTAAATAATTTTGAAACCATATAGGATGCAGTATGTGAAGCACATATTTACAGTTAAAATAGCTTCTTACAGTTTTACAGGTAAGAAAATCAATACTGACTCTAATGCTGGATGTGTGTTCTATGTTTTAACTGGGACTACACTTGAAAAGCTTGTAGTCCCTAACTCTTTTCACTGTTGGTGCAGTTTTATAAGCAGTTTAAGCTGGGAATATTTTTTTTATATGCTTCAGCAGATTATACATTGTTTTGATAAAGTATGTATTGTATCTGCATTGAAATGTATATATTTTAAAACTACATCTGCCTGAGGCTTATTTTCAAAACTAGTTAAAACATTGCTTTCCCCTCATTTTGCAATAGTGTTAAAAGTCCTTCAGATAGTTGGTGCTTTAAGACAGATCTTTTTCATCATGTACACATGGAAAACTTTTGTATTATTTGTATCAGACTAACCTGTTCCACAGAACAAATTTTCGTTTGTCAGTTTTGTCAAGAAAAATGAAATGACAGTTCTCATTTTGTATTCAAATGGAATTCTATTTTTTTAGATAAGTACACTAAAGGGTTTTTTTCACTTCATATACTTTGATGCCAAACTTAATAGTACTGTTTGCATTTTCAGTTGTGAAAACAGTTTCCGTTTTACAATTACAGCATGTCACGTGTAATAAATATTGAAATTGTTAACATAATTAAAAAAAAACATGGTTAAAATTACTCCTTTGTTTTAACTCCTTCAGTCCAGGTTCCTGTCTGAATTAATTTTGTTTCTGTAGAAGCTACTAAATAAATAGTTTTGAATTTGCTTAGTATGAGTTTTCACTGGCAAAATTAGAACATTCCTCATGAAACCTGTGCTGAGGAGGGAATAGAGGAAGTGTTGCTTCTCAGCTTTATAAACTTTAGATGGTTTAAGTATAATAGTAATGCTTGTCTTTTGTAAGCAGGTTTACTGTTTTAGTAAACATCTGTGAAGCTTTCTATGTCACTGCCATAATCTGTTATCTAAATTAAATCATAGATTAAACATAGATTTAATTTAGATTTTTTTTGTTTGTTTTTACATGAAAACTTTTTGTCAGTTAAACTGTATAGTGGTGGTGAAACTCTTAAAGCAGATTACAACACGCCTCTTTTTCTTTTTATGAGCTCTGCCAAACTCTACTTGGCAGCTTCTGTTTTGTTCGTTTTCATTCTCATTTTTAGATAATGTCATGTCAGAATAATTTCCTTCAGGTATAACAGTCTAAGTGATTTGGGAGAAATAATTACAATGAATGTTCTTTTGCATTTTGATGCAGCGTTGAGAAATAAAAAGGTTGTGAGGAGGTAACCAACTGCTGATTTCTTTTTTTTTAGAGTTAGTTTGTGCCACTACATACTACATCATTAACTGGAATGTCTTGTTTTGGGCTTGGATGTTTTTATTCTTCTCGTTCCTATTCTGTAATGATAGAGTAACTGAAGTTGCTTTCTTGATATATTCCAGTTGCCTAGTTAAACTTCTGAGTGTGCTTAAAAAGGAAGATTATTGATGGCTAGCAGAGAGATACTGAAGTTTGTCTTCATATTTAAAATGAATTTAGTTAAGTTTCCCGAACCTCAAACTATATGAATAAATATTATTGTACTTTTTAACAAGAACATGCTTTCATGATGAGTTTGAAGCACGTCTACAGTTCCTACTGATGATTTTTATCTCTTATTATTTGCATGTGGTATGAATTCAAAGGGGCTGTTTACATAATGGTTTTACTATCCCAGTGTTTGAAGGCTCTGATATGGAGTATCTGCTACTTAAGCTAAAGAATAAGTGTTAGTTAAGTAATAGAATTTACATAATTAAAGCTGGCTTTATAATCTCCAATACCTGTGAGCGTCATCTGACACCCACTGACTTCAGTGGCTGCTGAGCACAGGTTGTTCTTGTGCAAGCACATGCCTACACTGAATGAAATCGTTAAACAGTGAGGACTCGGATAAGTAGAATTTCATGTGTATTTTTAAAAGCAAGAATACTTTTTTTTTTTTTTATGTGACTAGAATGCTTTATTAAGTTTTGCTACTAACAGCTGCAGTAACATTTAAGTAAGCAAGACTGAGTTCGGTTTTCATCTTGTGTTAGAAGGTAGAGTGCAAGATAAGCAAATTGCTCAATCATTGTCAAGGTATCGGTCTCTTAACGATTTCCTGTGAATTAATACAGTGGCATATACTTTACCTGTATCCTTGAAGTTAAAAACAAATGAATAAAAAAAAGGAGTTGATTTGTGTTCTCACTTTGAGAGGAGTTTTCGGTGGAACAATGTAGACTGCTTCGTAATATTATGGGGAGCTCCTCACTCAAAGGCTAATCTGGGTTTTGAGACATTTAAATAATTGTTCTATACAAGGAAATTGGTGACATTAAGGCAGAAAACATCTTTTACGCAACTGGAATGGATATGTGAGGTAACATTGTTCTCTCTGTGTTCCTGACTTATCCTTTCCGTCAATGAGTGTGATGGGAACGCATTTGTAGAAGTCAATGATCTCTTTTACAGAATTAAATTTCTGAGGGAAAAAAAAAAATTATAATCAGTGACTGAAAATGAAATTGCTGGATGGTTTTATCTATAACATTAAAAGACTTGCAAATGACAGTATTTGAAATAGGTAATACTTTGCATAGAATTGTGATTAGTTTAGATTAGAATAGAATAGGTTAGATTAAATGGAAGCAATCATGAAAAGAAAAGCACCAGATTTTAATCCTCTTGTTTCCTTTGTGTGCCTGTCTTCTGTAGGAGAAAGCAGCTGGCTGCTTAGGGCAAAAGGGGAACACGTCTGAGCCCTGAGAATGCAGTATCACATATAAAAGTTTGTGATGGCAGATGTAATCATAGATTTTGAAAAGGTACAGCAAATATATATCATTACTCACTGTCAAAAGTTACACTTAATTAGCAGTACATAATACTTTACACTGCAGGTTTCTTTGTACGTTTTTAAATATACCTTTTATTTTTCCATTCAGTTTACTGAGAAAGTTGCTATAAAATCCCTTTAATTAATGGAACAAGAAAGGTCTTAGCAGTGTTTTAGGCTCATTCTCTGGTATTCAAAAAAATTACATCCTCCAAGCTCATTCCTAAAATAATCAAGGTGTGGTTCAAGGTTCCTGAACTGATCAAACAGCAACAGAAAGCTATGTGAGGTATTTAACATCATCTGTCCTGGTGTGGGAGTCTCTTAATCCTGCCATTCCAACAGGTAGCAGTGCTTCAGCTTAAATGGTTCGCTTCCCTATGCTCTCATCATACCACTAAGCTGTCATCACACCGCTCTTTCTCCTCTTGAGCTAGTCTTGAGACTCATTAGTATGACATCACTAGAACTGTACACAGTAATGAAAGCTTACTGGTACGCTAATACTTATCCTGTATCTGTCTTATATCACATTTACTGTAGGCATGGCATTTGTGTATGTGATAGTATCTCACGGTAGTCTCTGTCATCTCTACCTGATCCACACCTTGCTAATGAGAATCTGATTAAATCTGTGATGAGATGAAATTGTTCCTGAATTATTTTAAGATGAAGACTATTTGATCTCCAGTGTGTTTTCAAACTTCTGATAATTTTTACTTCTGTACATTTCTTCCACTTTACTGTTTTGTCTTTGCCTTCTGTTCAAGGTCACTGTTGCTACTAGAAATCTAGGGAAACCTGGGATTTGTATTTCATACCAAACCAAAGTAATCCTAATTTTCTTTAATTCAAAACCTGCTTTTCATCAGTACCAGTTCTCTTCCTATTTTGTAATGTTTTTTGTTGTTTGGAAAGGTAAAAAGTCTTACTGTAATTGTTCACCTGCTTTGGAAATTTAACTTGGCTTCACTTGACTTTTGTCACATTATTCATTAGTGTACCTTTAAGTTGTAGCTCTGGTAATGAAGGAAAAATGTCTCCAATGTTACTTAGGTTTTCTTTTTCTTCCTGTTTTATTTCATCCTGTACTCAGAGTTAGTGAGATTTAAAATACTAAGCTCTGAGTCTCTTCATGGCTGCTAGAACATGAAGTTGACTTAGACGTCATGGTGATGAGCACTGGTAGTCCAGAATTTTAGGTTTTCAGCTCTTTTAATGCACCCTACACTTTGTTAGATGTAAAGATGAAGAAAATTCAATACTTTGATTCATTATTTTCCCTTCATTATCTGAAGAGACTCAAACTGATCTCTGCTGTCATAGGACTATCCTAGCTGCTGGTCTCTGGACTGTTCTGGTGAGATAGGAATAATGTCTCAAGGATTGCTTGTGAAAAATGTAATTTTGAATTGTGTTGGGGTGGTGGTAGGACTCTGGACTACATGTTGCACATTCTGAAGGAGAACACTTCATCCTTGGACCCGTCATTCAAGGTGTGGAGCATCCCCTCAGAGGTGATCATAGAGTCCATTTTCTTCGTTCTAGCTTTTGACATGACACCGTCAGTGGAAGGTATGGTGAAAGTGCTCCCTTATCTATTCTGATGAGTCAGGCCAGTTTAATGGCTGATGAAGGCAGATGGAGCTAATCCCTTTCACTCACTTTGAGATGAACTGAAATGATATGACTTGTAGGACTGATGGTTTGAAAATGAAAATTAGCTGCAAATGGTGCTAGGGAGTGGTGAGGATGGAGGAAATATCTGTGGCCAGAACAGCAAGATCCAGAGATCTAGATCAGGCTGTGCTCTAAGCTTCTCTGTAAAACAGGCACTGAATTGAAGAGGAGCCTACTTCTGCCTTGGTTTTCAGTTACTGCATTGTGAGTTCAGCCTCATGCTGCAGACATGCTAAAACATGTATTTTGTGTGTGGCAGATCTAGTTTTGCAAGGGAGATAAAAATACTTGAGTTTTGTGTCATGATCAGCTTTAAATGTGAGCAAGGTTTTGATTTCTTCAAAAGAGCTATGTGTATGAAATAAGCTTTGTTACAGGGATCTCTGGATCTTTAATACTGAAACTGACTGGAGCAGAGAAGGCAGCAACCAAGCAAAGGGTGCTCCGGACAGCAGTTTTGAATGTAAATGCTTAAATTCCAAGCTTATGATCTATCTGGGACCTGATCTTTATAGCTTTATGTGGTTTGGACTTTCGTGAGCTCAGTATACTACATTAAATATGTATGGAGATGTGAATATCTGTGACTAAATTGCTAACAAAAGGTACAGCTCTGCTAACATAGTGGTGTTTTGGTCTGTGTCCCCCCCCTTCCCCAATTGTATTTCATTATATTCTAGCTTGATACTAATTTAGCTGTGTGGAACTTCTGTTCCTTCTAACATAGAAGTCTGATGAGCAACGCTTTTTTCCCCTCTTTATGGTCGTACAGACCTTTTATGGCTCCATAAGAGCTAGTGATGAAAGCTCTCATGAAAGTTGAATTTAAAATATGTTTTAAAAAATAATTGTTAATCAGAAATGGTCTTTGATGATACAAAGTGTTAACATCTCATAAACTGTACATGAAAAATTAGAAGTTGCAGTAGGACAGGGGAAACTTTGAATAATATGTGTAGGAAAAAACAGATTTTCAATGGATGGAAATAGGCTAATCCAAAAGCACAAACACTACAGAGCTGAACCTCTGAACAAAATCACCATATGGCGAGAAAAGTAATAGGTCTGCATCTGTTTGTTGTTGTTTAGGTTTCTTTCTCTTTGGCAGGTTAAGAAGGAATATTCAATTTTTCTAGATAAAACAGCTGGTCTGTCTGCATCACATACTGCAAAATGCAGTGTAACAAAGTTTCCCTGTGGAGGAACAATGTAGAGCACTCTGGAAAGCATTTTAACAGGCGCTGGAAAAGTACAGGCAGCAGTTTTGCTGTGGTTCGCAGCATTACAAATTGTTTTCATCCTCCTGAGGTAAGAACCTTAAGCAAGCTGTAGGAAGCTGAGGAGGTGGTTTTCAAGAAAGAGCATTTTTGTGAATCCTTTGAGACTGCTTGAGGTGGAAGTAGATTTTGTGAGCAAGGTTGGTGCCACTGATTGTTCGTGATTGCCTGTGTTCTTCATGCCCAGTTAATTCTATTTACATGTCTGCTGCTGAGAATAATGCACAGAAGTAGTCTGTTGTCTGTGTGGCTCCCTGACCACAGCTGACTAGCAAAGCAGTTCTGAAATTTTTCTGTAGTTGATCCATGGGAAGATTTCTGAATTAAAAAGAAACAATACTCAAGAAAGAAGGCTTAAGGTAATGTGTCATAATTACAGATTTGACCTGGCAGAGCCAAGTCTTAGATATATTGTTGGTTATTAACTAGATGCTTGAAATCCTTGTTCTGGAATTGTAACTTTCCAATTTGACTGTTGTCAGTCAAGACCTACTGTTCAAGATACGTAATTTCTGTGCACACGTTGGAACAAAGTCATATATTTTGGTATTTCCTGAGATGGAAAGGGATTGTGTTCTCCTTCCTTTTAGTTCAGAAAAAATTGTTCACGTTATTCAGATAATGTTCTATTTGCGTTAATTGTTAAAATGGTGAAAGTTTAGTTTTAGGTCTCTATAGTGTTCCATACACATACTATATTATGCTGTAGTGTACCATATTTCAGTTCCATTTTTCTATGCAATCACTGTTTGTGGTTGAGCCTGTTTTTATCAGGGCTGTTAAAGGAAGACTAAACAATGTAAGAGCCACAGAAAACTAAACTTTCTTCTGAATCATTGTAAACCTTCAGAAAACTATCTGGGAGGTTCAGTTCAGAAATGAGCCAGTGTTTTACAGAAGCCTTAATGGTTCACTCTCTCAATGCCAGGATGATGCAGTCAGTTTTGATTTCAGGTTTTTATAAGTCTATCTGTAGGAAAGTTTTCAAAGTATTGACACACATGAAAAGGATATAATTGAAGATGCAGCTACAGAGGCTTTGCTGCTTTGCCTGAGTTGGATTTCTGTTTCATTTACAAACCTAATAATCCTCATGATTGTTTGTTGCTCTGCTCTTTTGCTGTGCAGCTGAGCATTCTTTAAGTTTCTTCTAATATTTTTGTGAGTATCATATTGTGGCGTTTCACGACACGGACTCAAGTTGGTGAGACTCAAATCCTAATCGAGACTCAAATCCAACTTTATTACAACCAAGCCCTTTTTATCCTTTCCCAAGCCGTACAAACATACAATGTTCAATCTCATTGGCCCCTGTAAAAATCTCCAGGTAAATAGTCCAATTACGATGCTGCAGACTGTCTCACAACCCCCACATCATCAGCTGAGACTCCTGCCACAACTACATCCTGGCCCATACCCCCTAAGGCTTGTTTTTTGACCTTCCCTGTCCTTCAATGCCCCAACTCAGTGGCCCAGGGCTTGTCAAGCACCAAGGCCTCAGAGCTCATTCCCAAACTGTTTTTCATGCAAATCTTATCACCTTCACTCCCCACATCATATCTTTATAGAGATGACTATTTCAGGTTTAACTTTTTTTGTGTGTAAGACATGCAGATACAGTATATGTTATTTAACCATATAGGAGTCAATTGGACTCGTTGTGGATATAATTGAATTTAATTACATAAAAAAGCATTACTAATCTAAAGGGATTTCCTAATTGAAATTTACCATGTCTGAAAAACTGGTTGGTGGGGACTCGCATGATTTAATTGCTTCTGAACGTCCATGACAACTTTTGTCCTATTTCCTCATTTTTTAAAAAAAATTAATTCCTGTTTTGGTGTATGAGACAGACAATAAGAAATACTGTGCAGCAGTAATAGCCACAGGCCTTGCTGTCAGATATGTTGAGTTGTATCTATTTTAAAATATCTGCTTGTATTTATGGCAAATTAAAAAAGATATGAAAAAAATATGTATCCCTGTAAAGGGAGGACTTTTCCTTCCTCTTTGCAGGTGTTACATAGAATAGGTAGAAGTATTCTGTAAGTACTTGGAAAATTTTCACATTGATTTAAAACTGAATCAATATGAAATTTGTTTTTAATTATGTATGTAAAATTTGTTTTTAAATTCTGATTTGAAGTTGATGAAACTTTGAGGTACACATGAAATGAGAGTATTGTAAACGAAACTTCAATTTAACAGCAGGCTTGTTACATGGGAGAGTTTGCCACTGATCTTTAGTATTAAAAACTTGTGAAATGTGACTCAAAAGCAATAGACTTGTAACAGTAGATGGGATTTTACTTACATCATCTCCTCTAAGCCCTGTTCCCAGCGCGTATTGTTGGCTGTCTTCCAGAAAACGTACTTTAATGTTGTATACTCTTCTTCCATAATAGACAACCAAAACATACGGTTCACTTTTTGATTTCTTTGAACAATCTCTAACCAAGAATGTCTCATCCTGAATGACACAGATTAAAATTATGGATTGTATGGTTAGCTCACAACGAAACTTTTAAGCTGTTGTGGACAGTTTACAGATGTTTTCTCCAAGAGTTTACTGTCCAGGATTTGGGACAGATTGTACTTACAGTGTTTTCCTGTAACAGTGCCTTCTCTGCTTCATGGCGATCATATTCTCCAATGTACCATTCATATTTGTTTAAGTCCTTAATTTTAAGATAGCATAATCAGTGTATAGAAATTAACCACAGCTGGCAGAAGCAAAGGCTAGTGAAAACAGATTATATCAAATCTGCATTTAAAGCAAGTTTAGTGCAGTTATAAAAATAATTGTAACACTTTTCTATTGAGAAGTACTGTTAGGAAATCTGAATCAAATTAGACATATAAATTCTTATCCTTGGCTTGAAGAGCTCATATTGGACTGTTTTCAAGGGTGCTGAATACCCACAGCTTCCAGACCATTTAACTTCTGGGTTTTCAGAAGACATCAGTTCTTAACAGCGTGTGGGTATGTACCCTTCAGGGATAATCCTGCTTTCTAAAAACCTGTCTCCATCAAGCGAAGTGTTTTTTACCTGTACAGTGGGCTGGGTAGGGGATTGCATTTCCAGTTTTACAAGTGAATGTTTTGATTTAGTTTTGCATGCTGTATACTGTGTAGGAGATGGTGACTTCTTCACTGACAAATTTGCTACATTTAACATGGACCCTGTGAAAATAAATTCAGAAGGAAAAAAGTTGTATTTTTTTAAGCTTAAGTCATAGTTACATTTTACCCTATCAGTTTTATTTAGTAAGTCTGAGAATAGCATTTACACTTTAGAAATACACTATTGTGTTATTAACCTTTAAAATCTAGAGCAGTCAGTCATGAGTAGTCTTGTGTTAATGCAGCACCAGTGATTTCAGATTCATGCCCCAAGAGATTTAACACATTGTTTTCCTGGTGGTTTTTAATGTCACTCTGCCAGGTTCTTGCGCACATAGCAAAGTGTTAAAGATAAACTACTAATAAAATAGCAAATGCTAAATAAAATGATAAATATAGGAGAAATGTAATGGTTCATTCTGTTCTACTGTCACCTTTTGAGCCCCTTTTATTTGTGTTGGATCATATTAAAGCCCCTTATTATCCCATTACCAGGTAGCATTATTTCTACCAAGCTGTTGAAACCTTAACGGATTCAGAGGTTCTGCCATGCTGATAAACTTCAGTGTGCTCTGAGGCTTGTTTCAATTAAAAAATTTAGGCCCAAGAAGTGAGGTAAGGTGAAGGTAGTGGTCCCTGGCTGTGTGTTCCTGGTTTATACTCCAATGCTGGGATGGCAGCTGACTGAGGGAGTGCACATATCTGAAAACTGCCCTCCCAAATGTGGTTTACTGTCTGTAGACTTAGGGCTGCCATTTACCAGCCGGACCCAGCTCACAAGGTCACGGGAGAGCTGACGTGTCAGGAACACAAAGCATAGGGTAATGTAGGAGGCTTGGGCTGAGACCAAAGAGGATTCAGTGGAAACAGCCCGAGAAAAGCAAGGGCTTGCTTTCAATGTGTAGGTCAAATGCAAGTTGCAGGTATGTGACATGGGGATAAAATGGTTAAATAAAGATAACCATCATATCCTGCTCTACAATAGCAAGCATTTTTGTTTGTTTCATGCCATACTGGTGGGAGAAATGACCTAGTGTCTATTTTTGGAGTAAATGAGAAAAATTATAATCACTGGCTTCCATCTTTTCCTTCTGGTTACTGTCACAAGAGACAGCAGTGTTTGCCAAAGTGGTATTTCATTATGTTTTATCTATTGTTCATGCTTACCAGTTTATTATTTTTCTGCCTGTACATAGTATATGACAGAACACTAAAGAAATCTTATGTGGAAGGCATTCTTTTACAGAAGAATGATGATTTTCACTGTGTTCCTTGTTTCATACATACATTTAGCATGTTCTGGTTTATAAAGGCTTACATTTGTTTTTAAGACAGTAAAAAATGTCTGCTGATCTTAGTAGACAAACAGCCATGATCTTCAGCAGGCAATCAGTCCATTCAGAAATTAAATCACTGTTCAAAGGGTCTGGGACCAGACATCGACATTTTGTTTCTGTAATCGGTTTGAGCTGTCAAAATACGAGTGTGTCACCCTTCAGCTTCTTGGCTTCTGATTTTGGCATTTGTGTTCACATTGCATTTTTGGTGGCTATCCCCAGATACTTTATTTTTAAAAAGACACCCCATGGCTAGGACCCTGTTTGCTTTGTGACTGGTGCTGTGTATGTTCTGTGCAGTTTTTGTTTTGGTATGTCTTAAGCTGTTGGACAAGAAGTGGAAAATAATCTTGCAATGCTCATGTTCTTGGTCTGGCTGGGATGGAGTTAACAGCAGCTCTTATTTATATAGCAGGAACCAAAACTGAACAATATTAATGTTGACTTCCAGTATGTTCCCTTAGGTAAAGCCAGACAGTCCAGAGGAAGTCTTATTTTCAAACATAATTATTTGACAGACCTGCCTGATAATGACGCCTACAAGTCCTTCCCTCTAGGAATCTGGGATAAATCTAAATCACTTTCATCAAAGATCAGTTTATTTGTTTACACAAGGCATTAAACCCATAGTAACCATTCTATAATGTCCTGAACATCTGTAGCTTCCATTTAGCCCAGCTGATTTCATCTCTGCCTGAAAAAGCAGAGACAGTTGTGCTCACAGCATGCACTTTCTCTGTGGCTCTTTCTATGCCCAAGCAATTTGCCTTCTCTTCCTCTCCCCATCGTCCTTTAGTAGCTTGTCCAAATTCCCATCCTGTTCTGGGTTTGGGGGCTACAATGATTCAACACTTGCATTCAGTGTTGCACATGGGATGTAGCTGTGCAAGTAACTCTGCTTGTTTCTTCGCTGCTACTGCCTGTGCCATTGTTTTACTTGTTTTCTGCTGGTTTGCTTTAACATTCCCTTTGTACTAACTGTGCATTGAAAATCATCAGTGTAGACATACACACATGGAAATGTGGATCTATTTCTTATTTATTCGTGCCTGGTCTAGTTCTCAAATCAGTCTTTGGTTCTTACCTGAGCTGCAAATGTTTTCAGAGCTCTGCTTGCACTGAAGGCTAGAAAAAAGCAATGAATGAAAGTGAAGTCAGAAAAATATTTGATAGCAGCAGCATTTAAGAGCCAAATTAGAGAGCTTTTGCTTAGATAAGCTGTGCTTCCCCAGAATACCCCTTCCTCTATTAATTGCAGATTTGGGCCTTCCTAAGTTTTGGGTGGTCATTTTTTACTTAGAATCTTTTGACAGATTTCCCATTAATTTCATGAGCCACTTTTTGAAGCTATATTTGAAGCTATATTGAAAAAATATTTACCCTTCGCAAGAGAATTTGGCAAGAGTTTCACAATTTAACTGCATGTGTACTGAAGCACAATTTGCTTTTGTTCGTTTTGAGTGTGTTCCCTGCTAATTTCACCTGATGTTCCCCATCCTTGTATAGGAAGACCCAGGGAGCAGTTGTTCCCTGTCCTGTCTGATTTTCTAGACCACTGCTGAGTATCCAGCTGGTATTTTGTTGTGCTATTAATTAGAATGGTTACACTGGGAAGAGCACCGACCAAATAACTTCACATAACAGAGTCGCTGGTGCCACACAAGAAGCAACAAAATAGCAGGGGTCACAAATACTGTCATATTTACTCCAGACAATAATTATATCTTGGAGAAATGCCATCATTGTAAACAAGGCTAGATGTAAGATTGAGTATTTGTCTAGGAAAGACGTTGAATCATTCATATTCTTCCTATCTCCTTTATTCTATAATTTTGGTTTTTGTTGAGTACTTTAGGAGGCTATAGCACATTTTAAAAAGCACATTTAGAGCATAAAAGAACATAAAGCACATTTAGAAAAGAAAAATAGGAACAACTGTGGCAGATGTCTATGGAAAAATAATTGACCTTTGAAAGGGCAGGTGTGTATTCTTCGATGAAAATAGGAAATAAAAGGGAGAGGAAATGGTTGGAGATAGAAGAGCTGCTTTATACAGTGTATCTAACACCCTATCATGGAAAGTGAGGGAGGCAAAAATGTAATACAGTAGTATGCTATTAAAGGTAAAAGTTGAATGTTCAATTACAATAGTTTGAAAGCAATTTCCAAAGACGGTTCTTGTCATGCATCAGGGCAAGACATAATATATCAGTACATGGCATCAGAAAGTGACATCTTGCTTTTATTTCATAGTGAAATATTATTTTCTAGGGTAGAATGTTTAGTCCTTGAAGCATGTAGTACAAACTCATGAAATTCTTATATTCCTACCTGGCTTCAGGGTGATGCTTCAATTTACACTCTTGTGCTTGAAAATATATTTCAGGTTTCTTCCCCAAATCTGTAACCATTTATAAAAATGTATAAGAACTTATTTCCTCTAATGTGTAACTTTGACAGTATCTAGTACCTACTGTGAAATAAATTAACTAAATTCATATATGAAGATGAGGCAGTTCAAAAGGAAAACCTCGTAGGCTGCATCAGTCTGGCTTAAATGAGTAAGCTAACGATTTCAGTGGGAAACATTTTTGCATGTAGTGAATCTTGCAGATTTTGCTGATGCCAAATATGGCTTAACATAATGGTAAATAATGTAGTATGGTGTACTAGAAGTATATGGAGGGTTCATAAATCCTTTTTATAGGACAGGATAGATAGGCATCGAATGTATTAATGCAGTCAATACTGTTTCTAGCTGAAAATCAGGAAACTGCCTTAATCTGCAAAAGGAAATGCCAGAGGAAATAATGAACTCATTAACACGAAGATGTAAACAGCATAAAATCACGTAGCCTGTATCTATCTTCAAAATATTTGAGTAACATTTTTTTAAATGGGTCTTCCATGCACATGTACACAGTGAGTGCCTTAAGCTGTTTTTGAAAAGGTGAATGTACATCTAAAGAATTAGCATGTTTTCAAAGCATTTTTGTTTTGTAACTTCAAAACCCCAGAGCTTTAAAAAAACTTTCTTTCAAAATTCTCACCATCAAATTATGGGAGAGGAGCAAAATGAAGAGAAATATTCTCTCTGCAGATCAGATTGATCCAGTTTTCTCTGTTTGGGATTATCATTCCCTCAGGTTTAAGTTCCAGCACTCTTCTTTTCCCTAGAACCTTAAGACTTTGATTTGCTTAGAACAAGTGTGATACCCTGATTCCCAGATAGCTGTAGTTAATGCCAAGTTAATTGTCCTTTTCCGCTATCTTCCCCAGCTGTTGATGTCACTTTAAATCTCTCTGTTCTCAGCAGACGTATACCTGAGGGGCATCACTTAGTCATTTAAATATAGAGCCAGACAGCCTGATGCTACTTAGCAGGATAGATGTCAGGGTCTTAGGCTGATTACTTCAGCTGGAATTTTAATGACAGAATATTTTGTTCTTGCAATATAAAGGAAAGAGAAGCAAATTAATACCATAGTATTAAATACTAACCTTGTTCTCTTCCAGGTACCTATATAAAATGATAACATAGTAAATATTTTTCTTTCAGTTACCAGCTTGAACTTACCCCAACAGACCCAACTCTCTTTACGACATACAGACATTCAATCAGTAATACCTGATCACTTTGTCAAAAACTCAGGCTGAATGCTGATCTCGTTCCCTGGCAACGAGAACTGAATTTTTAGGGGTATAAGTGAACATAATGGTTTACTGCAATGATCACCATTTCATATTGACTTGTGCACCAGTTTAACTTTCAATATGGTTTTCCTTCATTGATCTTGTATTAAATCAAGAGATTGATTTTGATTGACTGGAGATACAGTATCCAAAGATTAAAATCAGTCATTTCTTTTCAGGCTCCTTAGCTGACGGTACAATTATTTTGACTGTCATGGCAGGTACTTTGTTCAAAATCACAATGTGATGAGTCTTAATTCGGCATATTACGTTACAAAGACGTGAATGATAGGCAGGTGTCTGAAGACCGGAGTTTGACTCATAAATTAACTGTATTTCTGTATTATTATGGGAATAGTAATGATTTTGTTAATTTGTTACATACAAGACTGTAATACATAAATATTAAAGGATAGAATGTTTTATTTTTGTAGATGTTGCACTGCGAGCCTTCCTTAAAGATTACTTTCTGGATAATGTTTACCTGTTACTTAAAAATTCATAGTCCCATTCAGGTCAGAAGGGACCTAGGCAGGTCTCTAGTCCAAGCTCCTGCTTAAAGCACAGGAACTGTGAGATGAGTTTTGACCAGCTGCATCTTGCAGACTTCCAGATTTCACAGCCTCTCTGGGCAACCTATTCCAAGACCCTCATAAATACCCTCAAAATTAATTTTTTCCTCCTTACTTCTGGTTGAATCCTCTTTCATTTCAAGATCGTTGCCTCTAGTACTTCCACTGTTCACCCTGTAAAGTGCCATGCTCTGCCTTGATAGTCATCCCTTAGGCACTGGCAGGCTATTGGGTTCCCCCAAAGCCAGCCCCTACAGGCTAAGGGGGCCCAGCCGCACCAGCCTCATGTCCCAGGGAGGTGCTTCACTCCCTGGCTGTACTGGTGAGCCTCTGCTGACCATCTCCTCTCTGTCAGCTGCAGCCTTGTGCAGTACTCCAGGTGTTGTCTAGTGAGCGATGAAGAAAAGGGAATAGACCCTTCCCTTGATCTCTTGGCGAGGCTTCTGTTGATACAGCTCAATACGCTGTTAGCTTTATGGCCACCCAAGGGCACACCAGTGGCTCAAGTTCAGCCTATAGCCCCCAGGTCCTTTACAGCAGAGCTGCTGCCAAGGGGGCTGGTCCATCTTGGGGCAGGAGTTTTCATTTGTCCTTTCCAATTGAGCTTCTTTTGACCCGTTCCTGATAGCCTGTCTGGGTCCTGGCGAAGAGCAGTCCTACTCTCAAACTTATTGACCTGATATTTGGTGTATGAAACCCTGATGAGGGCACACTGTCTCCTCCTCAAGGTTACACTGAAGCTATGTCTTCCGATCTACATGAATGGGAAGTGATCTAAATTAGATTTTATCTTTTCCGTGTTATGAGATACACAGTATTCTGTTTCCTCTGCTTTACTTTGTTGGCTCAAGCAGAAAGTGAAGGAATTTGTTAAAATATTTTTTTTACAGAAATTGGGATCTGAAGGAAAAAATCACTTGTCTTTGCCAGTCTCTGTAAGTTACTGCTTTCTGCTTTACATATGCCTATATGTGCCTTTCCACCATCACCTTTCTCAGGTTCTGCCCTCTGGACACAGCCAGCTGCACAGGGCTTGTAAGAGGCCCTAGGTAAGGAGAAAGGGGAGGAGAGGGAGAAAGGAGCTGAGGGATAACAGATGAGGTTCATTCTAGATACAAAATTTGTCAATTTTTGTTTCTCTTATTGAAAAGGAACATCTTATTTTTGAGGTAGCCTTGTATTTGCATCAAAGTAATACTATTACACTCCTCTGTTGACCTTATTTTAGTTTTCTGCTTTTAAAAATCTGTGGAATCTCTTGTTTCTCTGGAAGAGAATGTCTCTTCCACTGCTCATCATTCATAGCCATCTGCAACATCTGGGAGTTCCCAGATATGCTTTTATGTGGATGCTTGGGAAGGTAGCATTGCACTGAATGTATGTTGTTATTTCTGCAAACAACTTCAGGATCTGACCTGCCATTCAGAAAATAGTGGTCTTGAAAATGCTACACACGTTAAAGATACTTTTATGACCCCAAACTGATATGATCATTAGGGTATTTTTATCAAATAGGCTAAAATACTCTAACAAGAGGCTGTGCAGTCATAGAATGTGTGTAGTTTTTATGGTCCTAATATATACAAAGATGATTACTTACTTTGTTTAGTTCCTCAACAGATAGATTTCTGGAAAAGAAAGAATTTTATACAAACTATTTCATTATCATAAAAATAGTTTTTGATACTTAAATACTTTGATTACATCATCACTTCTCTTGGCAAGAGACGGATTTTATTACTGCTATAGAAATGCAGAGGCTGGTTATTTTTTTCCATAATTTTTTTGCAGGAGAAGGTTATGGGCTTCCATAAAAAAGAATCTCATCCACTGAATTCATTGTGTTAACTGAGAGAAGTGTTTATTAAGGATTTATTCTGGGAGGAGGGGAGAAGAGCTATGAATGATTATCAGCTTTCTTCAACACTTTTTATCTCATTCCAGAAAGTCGTATTACGAACTTTAAAGTCAACTATAAATGGAGATAACTTCCTTTAGGACTGAAGGGTTTCAAAAATGAAACATTTAAAGAGGCAGAATGAAAAGTGTAGAAGAAAGGAGGTGCAACCGGGAAAAGAGGAATGGAGAGTGCTCCTCCTGATTCAGGTAGGTGTTTAGGTATATTTCTGCCTTCTGAGATGCTGATCAACAGGAATATCTTCTTTTCCTAAGAAGGTTTGCCAGAAAATACTCTCCCACCAAAAAGTGACAATGTATTGATTATAACATCTTTTGTTAGATGTCTTGGGTATGGTGAACACTTGTGCTTTTTAGCAGCAGGTATCTTGTAAGAGGCAGAGGACAAGATTTTACAAGTTTTTTAGCAACATAAAATGTGGATAAGCATTGAGTAGTATTTTGAAGGCTGCAGGATTTAGTCCCTGCTTAGCTTACCTTCTGGAGCAAGAGAGAATGACACAGAGTTAATTTGCCAAATCAGAGTGCGAAAGGAAGACACAGTATAGAAAACTCTGGGAGCTATTTTCAACACTTGTTTAGTGAGAATGAGTCTCTTTTTGGTGTCTCCAAACATCAGCGTGGAGGGTTAAAGAAGTGAGAAATTTGAGAATTATTTGCTAGGGGAATGTTTCAAGAAGTCTGGGAAAAAGGAGGGGAACTGTTTTGAGTTTGGATAGTTGCTCCTGTGTTAGCTTCTAAAATTTGTTAGCTTGGTTTCCAAGGTTGTTATTTGATGCGTGAAACTTGTATTGAGGACATTGGGTGCATGATACAGTTCAAGGGTTATAAAGGTGTACTTGCAGGCCTTGCCAGGGATTTGCGGTTCGCACGGCCAGATTACCACAGGCATTAAACTTTCAAATCACACCAAAGCTTCTAAGATACATGCCAGGATCCTGCACATACCTATTATTATTACTATTTTTTATGATGGCATTTATAGAGTGTGTAAATAATGATGTGTTTAATTTTATAAGTCTTCCAAATCTTGTTGGAAAACAGGACTCCTAAATCACATCTGCGGTTTGACAGCTTTGCTTACAGTCTAGCAGATAGCGGTGGTAGTGCCATACTCCTCCGCACTGCAGCTCGTATGTATGTTTTCTCCTTACAAAGCTGTGACTGGACTGAACATGGGCAAGAAATATTTTGAGTGAAGTGCTTGTGTGCCTTCCCCAGATCATGTGTGGTCTTAGTCTGTGCCACTGCTCTCTTACTCATGTGATTAAAAACCTAGTACTATAAAAAGATCCCCAGACAAACTATATCTATCTAGTATCTATAGTATCTGGTATCTATAACTGCAATGAGAAGTGGAGTTTGGTGATTATGATTTTTGCTGCTGCCGTTTACTTCCAGAGTAAGAAATGCCATGTATTTACGTTGCAGATTTTGGCTTTATAAAAGGACCTTTCAAATCCATGTTCTCTGTGTACTGATGTCTGCTGGCAAGCACAGCTTATAACGGTTCTCACAGAGCTTTCAATGTATGTGCTGCCCTACTGAGGGAGGGGATCAATCATGGGATGGGGAATTTTGCAGTTGTAGGTCAGATCACACACTTGAGCATGAAGCTACTTCATATTAATAAAACGTCTTAACCAACAGCTTTTGGAAGCTAATCCATGAAAAAATTTAAGCACCATTCAGGAAAAAATCCCATCAACCCATACTTAGAGCTCACTTAAGTATACTCTTAACTATGGGCAGGAGATTATTTCATTGATTTGTAAGCTTCCCCTCACAGGAATTGTAGTGACCTTTGTAAAATGAATCAAAATTCCATCCAGATGAACTGAAATTGAAACCATTTAAGGAAGAATTGACAGGATTGACACAGCTCAGTTGTGTCCAAACTTCTGGCTGCAATAGATTTTCCTTGAGAGACATTTGAATATTTTACCCTGTGGGCGCTGGATGTGCGTCATTCCTCTTCCTAGCCTGTGTCCTCCACCATCCCCATTTATGAATGTGCATTTTGATCACACAGCAAGAGCAGATATGCCTCTGGCTAGATACATGTGTTGTGTGAAGAAAGCAGTGAGACTCATAACCAGACAGATGCATATGCTTGGTCATACAGCTGGACACAAGCAGTTTGTGCTTCAGAACTCATCCACACTGCTATGTTAGGATGCTGAATGAACATGGGTGTTGTATGGCAGAAGAGGGCAAGATAAAAAGAGCAAGAAGTGGCTTGTAGCCTGGATTCATACATCTTAAGGGCTGAAGAAAGACTTCTGGCTACAGATTAGTAATTTCGTTTGCTGAATGTAATGTCTTTGGGATGTGGAGCGAATTTCTGCTTCTCTGGTGCGGTCAGCGTATTTCCTCCTTCCCTTGATTCACCAACTGTGCTAAGCAAATGCAATTGTTTCTGCTTAAAAGTGGTTGCAAACCCTCTAAATGTTAGTAAGAAAAAGTAGGACAAACCTGAAGTGTCTGTGAATGTTCTGCCTACTTTTCTACTCCTTTACTTCTTCACCATTGTTTTGGCAGTTTTTCCTTGAAAAACTGCTAGTGTCACATTACGCTAAATTCCACTTCTCCCAATTATTCACAGCTGTCAAAAGAATAACTTCTTTTTTCTTCTTAAGTAAAAGCAGAGGTGTGATGGAGGTAGAGCCTTGTGGTTTGACTGGGAAGAGTGTTTTGGTTCTCGGGGAATGAGGATGAGGAATGCAGGCGTACCTTGTGACTTTTGCTGATATTGGAAAGGTGTGAGCTTGGCTGAGCACTTTCCTCGAATGAAAGAACTGGCTGCTTGTCTTCGGCTCTGGAGGAAGTGGCTGATACTGCTTTGGCAGTGTCTTCAGAGGCCTAGGGAAGTCAAAGGAGAGTTTGAAGAACTATTAGGGAGTAAAGGAGGCACAGGAACTGTGTTCTAAGGGCAAGAAGTAAAACACTGGAATTTTCTGAGAGCATTTCGATGTATGTGTGCTGAGCTTAGCTCTGGTTCAGGAGCTTCTTGGGGCCCTTCAATTGCAATAGTAGTTTTGGATAATATTCTACATTTGCAAGACATTACCGTACTGTGTTACATGCCACTTAACCCCTTTTTTGTGCGCTTCACTACTGTGTGCCCTGTACAGCTCTTCAGTGTTGGTATTTCTGGGTGGATATGGCTGTGTTTAAGGCCCAGCCAGGGGGCATGCTGCAGTTCAGACACACAGACAAAATACTCTTCATCCCGGAGGACTTGCAGCTAATGCCAGCCCAGTGTTTTCTGGCAGGTGTGGGCACACTCTGCCCATGCCTTGCGCCCAGCCAGTCACAGCCCAGCTCCAGCTGGAAGCTGTAGCGTATAGAGCTTGAGTGAGTAAAACTGGAGGTGCATCCATGCTGTGCTGCAGACCTGCCCTTCAGTGGTGGGCTCCTGGGGAGGGCATGTGAAGCTACACTGTCCTTTTATGCTCTAACTTCATATTTTAACTTGAGGAATAATCTAAATATGTCCGTAATGTTAATCATATTTTAAACTTCTTTATAGTTTTTGTGGCAGTCAGTGTAGGCACGAAGGAGTAAGCTTGTCAGTCCTGGATAACCTGTTGGAAGGATGTCTTAATAGTAGGCGTTGTTGTTTGGGGTTAAAAATCAAAGAAGTGATTAATTTTTTGTTAGCGGGCATAACGGACAAGTACATTCGTGGAATAGAGCTTGATTCATCTGTGTGAGTGAGTAGTAATATCCTAGTTGATTTCTATGGACGTGATTTAGGTTTGTAGCAAAAAAAATTGGCAGAAAGATGTAAGGGGCAATGAAGTCAGTAATATCATGGTGAACAGAGCCTAAGGCACCAACACAAAGCAATGGAAGGTATTTTTTCCCAACAGTCTGTAACTGGATTGAACCAGATTTAAGATTTCTAGAGTTTTGACTTGGTCATAGGCTCAGCCAAGTTGATTTTGAAGATGTGGGCCTGAGCTCCTGCTGTGAACACTTACAGCTCTTACAACACTTACAGTTTTGTTCTCCCTAATTTCATATTAGAACATAACGGGGTCCATACAGAGCCAGGTAGTAAAAGGATGCCGGCTCACTTCCAGTCATCTGTTACCATGAGTGGTGCAGATGGATGTGAGCATTCATTAGCATTGTGTTCCCCAAGGACTGCAGGCAAGCAATCTCTTAAGTGATCTTACCGTGGGGGAGGCACAGGCTCCTGGGAAAGAGAGGAAACAAAAATCTGTGTCAGCTTTTCTCCTTGTTTTGCTAAGAGAAATGTAAAGAGTTTAGATGAAGCAGGCATGCCTGTGTCAACAGTCAGAGGGTTTGTGTCAAAGGATATGTGCTCTACAGCACATATTATCATACTTTAATATGCCATGTTAAAATCACCAAGAGGTAAAAGGCATCTACATAAGCCATGAATGCAGGTCAGCGAGATAATGTAGGACTGCAGATACGAGTTCTCATATCCTTTAGATAGTGCTAGCAAAATTGCAGCCTGCTTTTAAAAATATATTAAATGGCAAATGATGAGATATTCTGCTTACCTGGGATCCATGTATTTTCATTTGTTCTCCTAAAAATAATTATTAATAATTGTTAATAGTGTGCTACCCATATAATTTACAAATAAAGGTATAGCTTTATTCTGATTGTTAGAATGCCAGTAATAATAACTATAATAAATCCCCTAACCCTGATCTGACTTTATCTCCAGAACTCTTTGCTCCAAGGTCATGTTGCTGTCTCCACAGCATTCATCCTACCTCTCACATCTGTATCTCCGTGACTTTTCCTGCTACTTAGTGAGGAGCAGTAATTTCTGTGAACCTAGAAGAAGCTGGAAGCTTTTGAGGTTAGGTAGGAGATTGTTATGTGTGGGAATGGAGGTGAGTCACAGCCTAGCCCTGAGACAGAGGTCCCTGATGTGCCTGTTTGCTCTCTTAGCTGTTCTGCATATGAGTCAATGGGCTCTGGAAGAGACTTGTTACAAATCGAGTAGATTTTGTGTGATCTGTACTTTATTTAGTCTTTCTTAAGGATGGAGTCAGAGACGGATTCAGATCCATGTTACTGTCAACCATTTGTGTTTCTCTCCATATAAAACGCAAAACTAAGTGTACTTAGATAATTACGGTGATCATAGAAATATAGAGAAACTTCCTGTGATACAGCAAATAAATCTTTTAGTATCACTCACAAGTATTCATTTCATAAGAGACAGAAGAATCATCTAAAGCAGGAAAAAAACCAGTTTTCTGTTGGGTTGTTTGTTGTTTTTTTTTTTTTTTCTGCCTAAATTATAAAATAAATGAAATTAAAAAATCATCATGACACTTGATAAAATGGGGTGAACTTCGGTTTTACTCCTGGCTTTTGGAATGAAACATTTGAGGGTGATATTTCTTCAGGTATTGTAAATTTAAATATTGTTCAAAGACTTTATGTATGCATCTTACCAAGTTTTTTGGGATGCATTTTTTTGCCTGTTTTGACTTTTTTACATAGAAATTTATAAAAATCTTGAAAAGCAGTGAAAGTAGATCTGTTTCTTTTTGCAATGAAATTTAACAAAATTGACTGATTATTTAAATGAACATAGGACATCTTAATAATAAACCCCCCATCTTACTCTGTTTGCATTAGATTTAGATTCTGAAAATATTTTCATAAGTCCTACGTACTGAAATCCTAACTAATGCAAGCAGAGATGCAATGTATCTTAAGTTCTCCTTCAAGTAAGCAATAACAAATTGCTCTGAATAAAATTATGGTACCTTAAATGTTTAACAATTCTAGAAAATAACTTGCAAAAATTCTTCTGTGTTGTTCATGCCATCTTGTGGCAAAGCCGCTTAATAGCACTGGGCAGGAGAACAAATGTTGACATACATTTAGAATCACAGAATCATAGAATAGTTATGGTTGGAAAGGACCTTAAGATCATCAAGTTCTAACCCCCCTGCCATGGGCAGGGACACCTCGCACTAAACCATGTCACCCAAGAC
>JANHGB010024786.1:0-29363 GCA_026283785.1 Coracopsis vasa | reverse complement strand
GATTATAGTTACTGGCTTATTTGGCTGAGATCGTGTAATTTAGGATATTAAGTGAAGGGAGCATGTCAAAAAGCAGGGAGTATCTCCGAGGATGGAGACTTCTCAACATCTCTGGGTAAACTGTGCCAGTGTTTGACTGCCCTTAGAGTAAAGTCTTTTCTTCTATACAAATGGAATTTCCTGGGTTTCGGTGTGTGCCCATGGACTCTAGTCCATCACTGCACACCACTGAGAAAAGCTGGGCTTCCTCTTTGCTTCCTCCTGTCAGGTATTTATAAACACTGATAAGGTCCTCCCCCAAGCCTTCTCTTTTCCAGGCTGAACAGTCTCAGCTCTCTCAGGCTCTCCTCGTATGAAAGATGCTCTGGTTCCTTAATCATCTTTGTGCCCTTTCACTGAACTCACTCCAGCAAGTCCATGTCTTTCTTTTACTGGCTAGCCTGAAGTTCCATACTCTAGGTGTGGCCTTGCCAGTGCTGAGGAGTCACCTTCCTCAATCTTGCTGGCAACACTCCTCCTAATGCAGCTCAGGATGCAGCTGGTCTTCTTCATTGCAAGGGCACATTGCTAGCTCATGTTCAACTTGGTGTCCACCAGGACACCCAGGTCCTTCTCTGCCAAGCTGCTTTCCATCCCCAGAGTGGACCAGTGCTATTCCTGCCCAAGCACAGGACTCTGCGTTTCCTTTTCTTGAGCTTCATGAGGTTCCTCTCTGCCCATTTCTCCAACCTGTCGAGGAATGGCAGAACAGTCAAGTGGCATCAACTACTCCTCCCAGTTTTTTATCTTCTGAAAACCTGCTGAGTCTGCACTCTGACACATCTTCAGATCATTAATGAAAGTATTAAACATTATGTGCCCCAGTGTCAACCACTGGAGTACACTACTAGTGACTGGCCTCCAGCTGGATTTTGTGCCACTGATTACAACCCTCTAGGCCTGGCCATTCAGCCAGTTTTCAATCATCTTCTTCACTGCCTGCTTATCTATCTCACATTCAGCTTGTCTGTGGGGATGAATCATATACATATATGCAAATCCTATTATGCTGCAGTTCTTTCTCTTGTTCTTTTCCCATTCTTCTGATAGCATGTTAGAAAGGATGTTATCATATCCCATACATATTTCAATGCCCCTGCAATTCCCAGAGTGCGGCAGGTGTGTGTGTTTGGATGGAGGAATCAGTCCCTCTGGCTATGGGAGCTGTACAGCTCAGAGAGCAGTAATAGTTGAGTGTCTAATTTTGCTTCACGTTTTGAGTTATGCTAATTGGTAGTTTTCTCCCAGGGACACAACCATATTTCACTTTTTCATCTGTTGGCTTCAGAGTAGAACTCAAATTCACAGGGAACATAAGGAAGGCCACGTAATTTCTTAGTTACAGGCTTGCAAAACCCTCAGGTTGTGCATGTCAGAGAGGCTGTGACAGAAGCTGTAATTCAGAACATTTTATTTCCAGCAGCAGCAGATTGTGGTTTGGGGAGGGGGAAGTTGTTGGGGTTTTGTTAAGCTATGGCACTCCTTTGTTCAGGTTCAGGTCCATCAGTCAGGATCAGCTCACAACATTTCCACAAAGAGCAGGATGCTGCAGCTTCTGCTTACCACCCCAGTAGAAATGATACAGATCTGTGAAAATGTGGGTTTTTTTCACATAAAAGTTCAGTCTCTACTTCATTTTTTGCGTGGTTATTTTTAGGCACTCCAGACACCAAGAAAATGTTACTGCAGAAATACCCTGTAGCTACCAGATCTTGTAAAGAAATAGCCAACTTATTTAAACTAGTTAGCTCCCTACTGATAGTAACATACTAACAGCAGCTTACTGCCCAGTAAAACCAGAGTATTTACCCCCATGAACAGCCAAGACTTGCAGCTCTCATTTTAACACTAGCTTCAGCAGATTCACCTTGGCTGCAGTCCCTCTAGTAACTGAATTAAAGATATGAAGTTAGGTTTTATGCATGGGGTGGAGGGTGAATTTGTGTGTCTGTAGGGGCACTACCATAATAACCTAGGAAAAAATCATGTTCTGCCAGGTAACTCTGGTCAATTCTTTACAGTAAAAGTTGTGTGTAAAAATGGCAATATCAGGGCATTCTGGCTGAAAAACTATACCTATGCTGCACTTGCAGATGTTTTCCTTGCTCAGCTGCGGAAAGGGAGACTTAAATTATCAGTGCTCAGGCTTAGCTAAATGAGAAGACTTCACAAATACCCATCTTATGAGCTATCACAAAAAATACAATGCATGTTTTAAGAAGGTAGGCTATCACGGGGCACTGAGCCTAGGAACAAGAAGTGGCAAATCTGATTTATTAAATTATGAACAGTTCCTGAGGTCTTGCCAGGTTTATACTTTGCTATAGCAAAACAGGTTTATACTTTGCTATACCAGACATATACTTTGCTATAGCTTTTATAGATGTCAAGTACGTAGCTATTCAGCTTTTCGAGACTGACTGATCAGTAGCAGGACTCGCCCAATGTGAGTCTATAATTCTGAAGGTGTTTAAACACAACAGCAAAAATTATGATAAAGCACGAGTTTGGACCACAATACACAGCATTCTGTAAATACAGAAATTCACTAATCACTGAACGAACTGCTGTAATCCCTCTTCCAGCAGTAAAACACATGCCTGTGGACCTGACCAGTATAATTTCTGTGGAAAAAAAGGTGTATAAAGTCACTTAGCATTTGTCATATCAGAGTTATAGTAAGTAAAATAATACATAACACATAAGAGATGCACATATTTTCCTCTTCTATCAAAAAAACCCAAAACAAAAACCCAAAGCCATTAATTTGCTCTAACTTGGAAATCACTGGGAAATAAATACCTAAATACCTTTAAATCCATGAGCTTAAAATATGTTAAAGTCAATATTCTCTTTCATCCTCGAGCAAAGACATTCTGAAAATCTCTGAAAGCTTTGCTGCAGTCAGGCCTCTAGCACAAAAAGCAAAGGGATAACCTAATATTCCTGATATTTTTAACTGAGACCGTGAAGTAAAATAATGTCTAAAATTGTACTGTCTTATGAAATAACATAAAAGAGAACAACCTTTGTGGTTCACCCTTCCACATACTCTCGCTCTGTGGGTGCAGTAAAGAAATGGGGCTAACACAGAGTTTCTGGAGCAAGGCACTCATCCTCTTTTCTGTTTCTATTTCATTTTCTCACAAAGCTGACCAGAGGGAAGGAACATGTGGCTGCGATTATCCTCTTCAAGGTCTCATAACAGCCATGCAATATATCACCTTAAAAAAGTGGTTTTTAAATGAACAAGTTGCCCTCAAGGCTGAGGACTGGTGAAACCTCCGGTACTAGATAAAACCACTGCTTTCAGTTCAGCTACAGCCCCTGCTGTGACTGCTCTTTTGAAGTGCTCACAGGTAGGGGCAGCTCAGCACAGAAAGCCCTGCTGTTTTAAAGCAAGAAGCCTGAACCCAGGGAGCAGCTTACATTCTACCTCTTCTGGAAAAACTCCCGCTGAGTTACAGGCAGAGGTATTCAAATAGAGTGACGGGTACATTGGAAATTTTGCAATTGATTAAATGATACTTTGCATGGGAAAGAGGCTTAAATTTAAGCCAAGGTCTTTGTACTGAACTGTAACATAGTTATAAACTGAATTTTAGCCTGTGTTTCAAGGCTGGTGGCTCACCTTTGCTATGGAAGTGGATTGCTAACTACACCTGAGACTGAAGATGTAGTGATATCACCTGCATCTAAAGTAGATACAGGGATGTCTCTCAGCATTGAAAAGCAAGTTTTTAAGTCAAGTTCCAACTAAGCTACAGCAAATTTAAAGCCAATGTTTTAAGACAGCAGGTTTCTTTTTCTGCAGAGAGGAGCTTCAACCCCAGCTGTGAGTACTTCAAAGGCATAGATGCCACAGCTGGAACTAGAGCTAGAATTAAGATGCCAGCTTCGACACATGCTAGGTTTTATGATCCAAAGTTTTCCAGCATCAGTTTTATGAGTGTACACATTTTAATAAATTAGAAGTCATCTATAACACTAATTTGCAATTTTAAATATAGCTACACTCTAAAGTATTATTTAGATGAAGTAGACATTTTAGCATTTTTGAATTATTTACATGTCAGAGGCCTTCCTTTCCAAAGGATCACAAATATACCTCCTGTAGTTTTGCAAGGGGCTGAAAGTAAGATTTGCCTTTATTAGCATGTCAGGTAGAACTGTTCCTATGATCAATCAAGGCCCCTGAAATATTTATACAATATACTGAGGAATGACTTCACAACCTAGCCAAGTACAGTGTTTACTGCAAAAAGGCCAGTGCCACTCTACAGACCTCCCTATCTTATCCCTGTTTCACAGACAGGTAGTTCTGCCATTGTCCATCTGCTGAGCTTGGCATCTAAAGAAAGGATCTAGACATGGGCAAGACACACAAAAGGAAAACTCCCTGCTGGTCCATTGTCCACAGGGTATTGAGCAAACAGGAGCAGAAAAGTGTCTTAAGAACAGGCTTTTTGGGGGCTGTCAATTCCGACTTTCAGTCATGGGTTTTCTTTCCTCTGAAATGAAGCTCTGCTTCTAAGAGTTTGCCCTTTTATTTTTAATGAAAAAGCTGTCAATAATTTACAGCCTTGCTGACAAAAAAGGTCTCTTAAAAAACTTCTGAAGATTTTCTTGGTGAAGTAGCTTCATTTTACTTTGTATTAATTATTTGGTGAACAAAGGATTCCGGTTTATTTGGTTTTATTTATATGTTTCCCCTCCTTCAAGAATAAAATTAAAAGAGGACAAAAATATAGAGAATGGGATGAAATTAGAAGGGAAAACTAAATTAAACTGAAGACAGCTTGATGCTTCCTGAGAGTCTTTTCTACATACTCATTACAGCTTCCATTTCCTCCCTTCCTCCTCTGGGCAAGAGGCAATACTCCATTTTACTAGCCCACAATGAGAAACAATACAATGTTTTCTATCTGGCTAGTCTAGAATTACTGCCAATTAAGCTGCTCTGTGCAAGAGACATTAAAGGGTATCTCTTGTTCCATACTGGGGTTTACGGTTTGTCTACAGCTAGAAAGCTTTTTCAGTCTTTTTAACAAGGGCAGTACAATGTCTTTGGAGGGATTATATGCTTGCCCTTTTCTTACTGCGACTTAAAGTATAATAGAGAGCTATGGAGTAAATATAATGCTGTAATTAACTGGAGTGGCTCTGCTGATGTTATTAACCATGAGCATGTAACTCAAGTGGCTTCTGAATAGCCTCAAAGCCCCAGGAGTGAAATACAGCTCTGTATTCACTTCATAGGCATCTGTTATTATTAAAATATGCTGGAAGTTTTAAAGTAAGACATCAGTATGAGATGCTGGAAAATGGTTTTCTAGATGGTACCTGATTGCGGGACCAGGCAAAAATTATAATACATTACTACTAAACATTAGTTTTATTTACTGTATCACAGCAAAGACATGCTTGTAATGCTGATTACCCATTTTTTTCCCAACGCAATATTCTTTTTCATTCTAATTCTTCATTCTGAGCAGTTTATGTACTTGCAACATAACTATAGCCTGCATTAGGGAGGAGTGAAAAGCATACAGTTCAAAGCCATTATGGCTCTCCCTGCTCTGTGGTACAGAGCCTAGCTTGTGTGAGTTGTTGTATCTTGATTAAGGTCAACGTTCCAGCAACTAGAAGAGCAGCTGATGCTCCTGTGGTTTTGATCTGAACACACTCATGATTTCCCTCTCATCTGCTTTCCCTCACATACTAAACATTTATATTTCAGAATTGCATGCTTAAAATTTCACCTTTTAATTCATATGCAAACACTTAGAAGTTTTTATTTTTAAGGTGTTTATGCCATCTCTGGCCCCTGGGAAAGCAAGACAGGAACCTGGCTGGGAGAGCAGAACTTTAGCAGGCATCAATCCTTAAGCTTTTAGCACAGAATTGGAATGTCTTGATTTTTTTTCCAGCTCCCCTTATTACATGCAACATCAGTCTAGTGCTACTCTTAGAAATAGCAGATATTTCAGGACAAATTGTTGAAAAAATGAAACTGGTCACAAGAGGTTGCTAATCACTCAAAGGAATCTAATAATTTGGGCAAGGCAGACCTCACCTTTTTACTTTATAACAGTACCCTGGCCAAGTGCCTCAAGTACAGCCAAGTATCCATGAGCCTCTGTCAAACCACTGTAATTGTGTGGAAAGAACTGAGGGCTGAGATGAAGACAATCAGTAGAATTGTGAATCCAGTTGCTGATGGGTGATGTGGGGAGATAGGATTGTGGAGCATGTTTAATCAGATCTAGGAGTGGAGTTTGAGACCAAAGTAACACGACTTTGCAAGGTGTTTGGCATTAGATGAAGGATGCTGCTGCTATGGACAAAGACCTTATGTTTGTTTGGGGCTATATTAAAACTTGTACTAGAACTGGAGTTAATGTAAAGCTCTCAGAGAGTAAGAACTGAAAAGATGGTTGTGTTGCTGAATGCCAGTGCTACACACAGGGCCAGCAAATGTATATTATTGAAGGTTGCTCTACAGACGGATATGTTTTGTTGAGACACAATAACATCTGGGACAAAGGTGAGGGAATTAGATGAGCATGAACTGAATTTAATATGCTGATGGATTTGATTGGACTGGTACAGTTAGGATGAGAACCACTCTGAGGGATGCAGAGCCAGAAGCCAAGGGAGATGCTGGAACCACTGGGGAAGGAGCTTTGCCAGCCAAAGCTCATCATACAACCCCAGTGGGACAAGCATGGTACCCAGGGGTGGTACCCAAACCCAAGCTGGTAAGTCAGCTTGCTGGTCAGGGTTACAATCATGTCTGATGAGGGCAATCAGGGTCAGACACAGCCCAGTGTTTCCTGGACAGGTTCAAAGTTAGCCTGGGAAGTCTTTTTGTGAATGAGGGTCTGAATCAACAGACATGGGCATGACTGTGGCTGAGCTGGAGACTGAAATGTCTATAACATTGTTCATTGGGTAGGGTCTGACAGCCCCCAGGTGAGCTGAAAAGGGGATCCTGGGCCATAGGCAGGGGTGGGGAAAGGCCCCAGGTGAGGCTGGTCAGGGCCATTAAAACCTATTAGTGTCCTCAAGGCCTGGACAGTAGAGATGATGAGTTACATGAGTCCCTGAGCTATCTTTAGGGCTCAGAACAGGGACTGACACTCAAGGCCTAAACTCCATGGAATTAGGATGTGGGCTGATAGCAAAGCAGCATGAGTATGTCTGTGGAAGATTTCACTGAAATATAGTTAAGTTCCACTCAGGGAATGAGTGGTTAGTAAAAGGCATGGTTCTCACCTGATTAGTCAACACCAGCGGATCTGCTAATCTAGCTGGCCCTGCCCAATCAAAACTTTTGCATACAGCAAAAAGGGGATAAAATCCTTGTAGTGCACATAAAGAATATGCTGTGGACATACTGCGCACAGATAGGGTTATGCCTGCCTTGGGCAGAGGCAAACCCATCTGTGGGATTGCTTTCCTAAAGGACCTGGCTGCACTTGGTGAGTAATGTGGAAGGGTGGGGAAGTCTGATGTGTACCTCAAAGGGATTTGATTTTGGATGAGAATAGCCACTGATTTGAATTATATGTTTATTGCTATATGATAACATATGTCATCACTACTATAGTTGCTATATGTCATATCAATGGTATTACAGTAAGGGTAAGAATTTCCCAGATTAATGAAGAATGAATTCTGATGAAACCGAGCAAAGCGCACCAGTGATAGAACTGAAAAAACAGCAGTGATGGAAGCAGAACTGGCTTCAACAGTTTTTAGTAGTTAATTTATGTTAGTAAAATAAAATAATCTTCTTGCAGCACATGCTCACATTTGGCAGCCTTTTGGCTGCCGAAGGGCTCCTTCTTCTTTTGGTAGCATCCTGATGATGCTCCTGTTGACATCTGCAAAGAAAAATACAAGACTTTTGCAGCCCTCTGTCTGCAACATGAAATGTCTATTGCTGTCAAAAGGGAATATCTCTGTGGCTATCATTGACACCTTGACAGCAGGAAGGAAAAATAAAAAGTATTGACGTACATGAATACAAACACAAAATCAAACAAACCTCAGAATAGATGTTTTTAGTAACAGAAAGTAATTCTTTTGAAAAAGTGTATACACATGCAGAGCAAGGCAGAGTTTTGTGGAAAGGTTCTGCAGTGCTGGTCATGAGGATAAATGTTATTCTTTTTTTAATTCTCCTGGACTTCTTCCTCTAGGTTCTGTTTCATATTCTTACGAAGGAAAGAATACCAAAAATGGTCATTTTGGATGTATAGATGTTATTGAATAAAGCTTTATTTGTTGTAAGTTGATTGAGTTTTACTTTAAAACATAGCAAAACTCTTTTCAGGTTTCATCAAGGGTACTGCTGAAGTATCTTCCCCCCTGCAGTGGAGCCTACCAATTCTCATTTGACTGCCTTTTCCAGCATAAGTTTTTATTTGCAGATATTTTGGATATCCTTCCTTGATATTTAACCTTGTGTTGTTCAATTTGGGCGTGGAGGTCAGAGTTTGGTTTCACTAGGCAGGGTATCTCAGTACAGTAGATATTTGGGATAGCATTTTTCAAAGTGTCATGTTATGGCTATATGGTGAATCTCCAGTTCATTTTGCTGTGTTCCTTTATTTAGCCAGAATGTGTATCATATGCAATAGCACGTGCATATGAAAGCATTCTGAAGTATGCTAGAATAAAGACATGCAGTAATATAACCACTATTGAAAATGGTAAGTTGGAAAAGCATTTTCTGTTTTTTTTTGACAGACCCCTATTGCAAAGAAAGATATTACAGGAGTCTGATCAGAACTCTTTTGAAATCAGTAGGGATTTTCCCATAAACTTATTTGGCTGTAGGTCATTCATTGGATTATGAATGAGCTTGCTGATGAAATGATGTAATATTAATGATTCTGCCATTAGTGCAGAAATAGCAGAGGTGAAGGAGATGTTTTGAGGTTATGCCATTAAGTCAGCACTATTGATTTTTACCAAGTAGCCTAACAACTGTGCTTTCCCCAGATATGAAAACACTATGTTTGGTCTCTGCTCCTTTAAGCAATGTCTAACAGCAACTAAAGTTGCTACATGCAAGAAATAAACACAGAAATAAAAAATAAACAATTGAGAATAACTGGAAGAAATTAACTAATCCACTGTGGAGCCAAGCCCCATACCTGGTTTGATTCCAAAACCATTTCATGCAGAAAGGATGGGTATTGAGAACTTAGAGGTTTTATCCCCTTCAAATCTCCATTCATCACAGACAAACCTGACCTAACCAGTTTGTGCTGATCCAGAGAGAATCCAGAGTGTCCAGTTATTAACAGAATAGTTTGTTTGTTTGTAGTTGCTAGACTCTGCTTCTGCTTCTGTTGAATGCCTTTCAAGGAGAGAACTGGGACAAGGAGTAAAGATCAGGCTGCAACTGAAAGTGATGATTTAAGAAATCTTTTCTAAAAGGAACTTTGTGCCACTTGTGAAATGTATCTGGTTTTCATCTTTGCCAGCTGCCAGAACCAGGCACTTACAAAAGCTTCAGAAACAGCAAGCTCTATTCCCCCCAGTCCCTCACCTTTTGTAAGCTTTTCATGTAGACATCTAGCATTTCACCTACGTATGTGTCTGTAGCTGTCAGGCAGCATGAACTGAAACCCCAGGTAGACTGGGCAGCTGGCTGCTCAGAGCCAATATCCAGCCATGACTTCCGTAGGGTTTATACCCTGCAGAGTGGGGCACAACTGTTGAAGAGTGGTCAAAGGCAAGAAGAGGATTAATCAGGAACAGACAGAGATGGCAATCTAGGCCTGATCAAGAACATGAGGTTTTTATATTAAGTTGGATAATTGAAAAAGAGAGAGGAAAAGAGAGGGAAAAAATCTCCAAAATGGAGGTTTGTTTGTTGTTGTTTTTTTAATTTTCAGGGGCACTTAGGTAGAGCAAGAGAAAAGCCAGTCCTCAAACATGAATGCCTACAATGGCAAGTTAATTGAAACATGTCATTTATACATCAGGGGTGATATGAATGTTGAAATAAGCAAATATAACCTATTCAGCAAAGCCCCTTCTCTTTCTCCCAAACTGTAGCACTTCTTACATTTGATTGTTCCGTGTGAGTTCTGCAGATTGCTACATCAATACATAAAATATTCTCTGGTAATTAACAGATACCTTTCTCCAGTCAGACCCTTACAGAAGTCCCTGGTTTATTGTTTGCTGTCCTCCATGGAGAACTTTGTGTTTAGGAAATGCTGACAGCTGTTTTTCTAACAAAACACTAAAAGGTAATTTAGGGGGTTCTTTTAATCATCAAATTAATTATTTTCATTTATTTGGTGATGATCCAAAAACTCCAAAAAGATGCATATAAATGAAAGAACTGGCTATGCAGGTACTTGCTTGCTTTCATTTTTACTTGGAAGAATGACTGCTATACTTTAATACAGCAAGGAAATTGCTCCTGTGAGAATACTTGGAGCAATCATTTTCATCCACCTATAAACTGGATTTCATTGGCAACCTGTAACTACAGTGTAATGCTGTTGGTTTCACAGATACTAAGGATGTGAATATAGGTTTACAGTGCAGTAGGTGTAAAATGGAGTGCTCCAGTGTACACTGTTCTTTTCTCAAGATACATATTTCTCTCCTACCTTGGGCAGGGTAATTTTATTCTCCGTGGATATAAGAGCCATATTTTAGGTTAGACTCTACGACTGTGAGGGAGGGATGAAGCACTTACATTATTATATTTATATGCAGATTATGCCACCTTGACTCAGAGTGAAATTAAATTAAAAAGCTGCTTACCTATTAGCTCCTTCCCTACAGCAGACAGCAAGGAAGGACAGAAATGGCCTTTTCTTTGAGTTTTATCTCATCATTTGCCTGTCGTGCATTATAGGTCTGCTCAAGTTGTTTTAAGATTTGCTGTTGTACAGAAGCAAAAAACCATCAGCATAACAGGAAAAAGGAGGGACTTTTGATTCAGGCACTTAACTCTGAAACAAATATCTTCTGAAACAGCAGGCTTGCCTAGGGCCAAGGGGAAGGTTGCCAGACTCTGATATGCACTAGAAAGAGCATACACCCTAGGTGTAATAACAACACCCTGGTCAGTGCTCGGTTGCACAGCACCTCCCCAAATTCTCTGGCAAGTAGCTGTAGC
The DNA here is from genome assembly GCA_026283785.1 of Coracopsis vasa. Taxonomy (NCBI): domain Eukaryota; kingdom Metazoa; phylum Chordata; class Aves; order Psittaciformes; family Psittacidae; genus Coracopsis; species Coracopsis vasa. The sequence goes on along the minus strand of JANHGB010024786.1, from coordinate 18,166 downwards.
CAGCACAGCATCCTCTGAGATATCATTTGTCTGGCTTCTTAACTGCTACCAGGATGTTGCTAATCTGTGGAGGAGAAGGGAGCTAGCAAACCTTCAGATCTGACCACTGAGACTGGGGAGTGGCAAGTGGGGAAAGAAGGCTTTAGCTCCCTTTTTCACACCAAGCAGCTCCCAAAAGGTCTGGTAAAAGGTAACCCCAAGATTTCAAGAACTAGTGAGAGAAGCAATAAGTTGAATGTTTTTCCCCCTGATTTTCCTGAGTTAATATGGGGTTTGCACTCTTCATTACAAAATGCAAGGGCAGAGATAATCAATGTATCCTGAAGCGTGGACTTAAAAAGCCAGCAAAAATAGCTTGGAAGGTAACAGCATGGAACAAGTCTGAAAACTGTACTGCTTAAAAGAGAGAGGCAACAGTGAAATTAATTTAAATTATATACAGATGAACATTCTGAAGGACGCATATTGCAGGCAGAACTATCTTTAGATTGAATGTTTTCCAATTTTACATGTCCTCTGAAAGTGTCTGCGTTAGCAGAATCTTCATGAAAAACTAACCCACAATCTTTTCCCATTCACATCTTTGTTCTTTATTCCAGGAGAAACTCTCAGCCACTTAGATATGACAAATCCCAAGGGGTTGCACAGAATCCAAGCAATGTGAAAATGAAAATAGTTGCAGGGATGCAACCCTAAACCTCCACAAAGTGTTAAATTCATCCATGGACCAAATTGAGATGAGGCATTGTAATTGAATGACTCTCACTTCTACGGTCACAAACCTCAGTGTTTCAAGAGCCACTATTTATTATTACTTTATTACTATAAGCCATTTTACATACACACTCACTTCAGTATTTAGCTGCTTGGACTGAAAGATGTGAAAGCCCTGTATGATAGATTTGGTTCAGTTGTGGTTTTCCTCGTCTTCTCATAGAACATACTATTTCAGGTGAGTTCAGCAAAACTTGCTGAGAGACCAGTTTTATTCACACTTAACAACCATTTCTATTTCAGGTCACCATTTGCGTAATCTCCCTGCTCTATACTGTGCCATGGAAGAGCTGCTATTGTAGATAAGAAGGCACTTGGCATAAACATGCATAGTAATATGAACAATAACCATGGGTCCCAAAGCCTTCCACTAGCATTCTTTCCAGTGTCAAACATCTATGGTTACCTTTCAGGTACCCGCAACCCCTGTTTCTCCTAACAGCATTTCTGCCAGCAAGTCACTGTCTGACAATTAGCAGTTCAAACTACATAAACTACAAACTACATGCTTAAACAAGTACATATTATTAATGAAGCTGCATGGTACTACCTTGTGCAATGTATACCACTAAGGAGACATACAGGAAGGGTTAGGCAAGGAGAAGGCAGGCTCGTGATTCATATTATTTCATTCAGAGGCAAAACTTGCCATGCCTCCCGAGGAATCTTTGCAATGTGGTTCAGATTATATTGCAGCATTTCATAGAATCATATCATAGAATGGTTTGGGTTGGAAGGGACCTTAAAGACCATAGTTTCTATCCCCCTGCCGTGGGCAGGGACACTTCACAGTAGACCAGTTTGCTCAAAGCCCCATTCAACCTAGCCTTGAACCACAGCTTCTCTGGGCAATCTCTTCCAGTGTCTCACCACCCTCACAATGAAGATTTTTTTCCTAATATCTGATCTAAATCTACCCTCTATCAGCAGCCTGATTTTTCCATCAGACTGCCAAGCAGGTCTCTTCATTACAGCGCATCTTGTGACTGACCCCATTCTCCTGTTTAGCCTGGAGAAGAAACGACTGACAGGGGATCTTATCAGGGCATACAAATATCTTAACAGCCACTGTCAAGAGGATGGGGCCAGACTCTTTTCAGTGGTGCCCAGCAACAAGATAAGGAGCAACAGGCACAAACTGAAACACAAGAAGTTTCATCTGAATACGAAGAAGAATTTTACTGTGAGGGTGGCAGAGCTCTGGAACAAGCAGCCCAGGGAGGTTGTGGAGTCTGCTACTCTTGAGATCCTCAAAACCTCCCTGGACAGGATCCTGTGCAACTTGTTATAGGTGAACTTGCTTTAGCAGGGGGGATTAGACTACGTTATCTCCAGAGGTCCCTTCCAACCCCAACCATTCTGTGAAGCTGTGATTCTTGTCAGCCAATGCCCCCAAGTCTCTTCTTGAGTCTCATCTCAATCCATTCTCCACCTAGCCTCTGTCTGTGCTTGGGATTGCCCTGACCCATATGCAGGACCTTGCATTTGGCTTGAAGTGCCCAAAACCACTCTGTTGCTGTGTGAATATGTTTTGTCTTATTCCATAGGAGCTGTGGGAAGAAACCTGTGCCAAACACCAAATCTTTTCCAGGCATTTCCCTGCACAGCATGGTGTCACGCACAATAGCAAAAAACAAACCTCAGTTTTGCAATAGTAATGGCTTAGAAGGCACAGCCTCTGTTTGCAATTAAGGTTGAGTAAAATATTTTCTTCTTCTACAAGATAATGCCTCAGTATAGTGCCATTCTTTTCTTAGCCACAATCACTTTTCACTTTTCCTTTTTAATCTCTCCCATCCAGTGCAAAGTCACCTGGCTAGGATTCATTGCAGCAATTCCCAACAACATACACATAAGTGCATTCTGTGTATCCTAACCATCACCCTAAATACTTGTATTAACCAGTACTAGAAAAGTGGGATTCATAAGACATTTGCCAAGGGACCAATAAAACTAGCTGATAAAGCTAGTTTTAATATTTTTTAATATTTTGCTTATTAATGCAGTTTGGCACTAAGGAAATGTCTGTATTCAACATTCCTAAAATCTGCTTTTAACCAGTACAATAATTAATTAATGTTCACTGTATTTGTGTTTCTGTGGGGTTATCTGAACTGATATTATGCTGATTGGTTGATGTATTTATACATATAATTTCAAAGGTTGCCAGGGAAACCGAGAGCACTGCTTTTTCTGAAGAAAATAATTCCAATTAATTGTGCCAGTCATCATTTTTAAATTGTTTTGCAAGTGATCAGTAACATAATTATTCTAGGAGAATATAGCCTTTAATATTTATTATTACATTCCTAACACTTTAGGTAAAAAAGCCCAGAACAAGTCTCCTAGATGACATACTTGGTGCACCACAGCTGTAGTAGTTTAAATACATTAATCATATGCACATGTTTTATGGGTTTTTTTTCTAATGTCACAACATTAAATACTTTGCTTCTGTGGATGATCTTACTCCTGATTCATAAAACTGACCTTTAAAACTTAAAAGCAGAAAAAAAAAGCGCCATTTTAGGGCAATATCTGGAACATATTTCAGAAAAGTAGTTAGGCCCTTACCTCAGACCCAGGCGATGTTTGTATGCCTGCGTCAAAACTGTGATCCTGAAACCCCCGTCACAGCTGAAAGGTCAAATGACTCTTCCCTCCTTTCCCTTTGTCTCTGCCTGCCTGTGCGCATGTAGCAGGCTGACCCTGGCTGGCAGTAAAGCCCTACACAGCCACTTGCTCACTGTAACCCATGGGCAGTGGAGATGGAAAAGTGAGAAAACATGTGGGCCAAGATAACTACAGTTATAGGTAAAGCAAAAGCAGGTCAAGGCCCCTCTACTCAGCTCTCATAATACCCTACCTGCAGCACTGCTGTCAGCACTGGGGCCCCCAACACAAGAGGGATGTGGACCTGCTGGAGTGAGTCCAGAGGAGGCACAAAGATGATCAGATGCTGGAGTACCTCTCCAAGTTGGGCTTGTTCAGTCTGGTCTCTCAGGAGAGACCTTAGAGCAGCTTCCAGTGCCTAAAGGGCCTGACAAGAAATCTGGAGAGGGACTTTTTACAAGGGTATGTAGTGAGTACAAGAGGGAATGATCTTAAGATGACAGAGGGTAGATTTAGATCAGATACTAGGAAGAAATTGCAAAAATGCATAACCACAAAAACAGGTAATCTCAATAATATTTAACCAATAAGGAACTGCTTGGGAATATTTTGGGCCGAATTATGCCATTTACAGTCTCTCATGAAGAAGGATTTGACACATGAGTATGGCAGGGCTTTGGAATGTAGTAATTGATTGAACAAAATGTCAGGCAGTATTTAACTGTTTCACATAAAGAATTGCAGTCTGCAGAGGAGAGCTATTTAATACAATAGCTACTTTTGTTGTTTCACTGTTGAAAAGGAAGTAAAGAGAGAGAACAAAGATAAGAAAAAAATGGGCTTTTCTATCTGTTAACGATCTGTACTTCAGCTACTGACTTAGACACTTTTTATTCCTGGCAAGTAAAATTTACCCTAGTAATAATCCCCTTAAATGCTGTGAAGTAAATCAGTTTTCAAATGGAGTGTCTCACAATTTACCTCATAATTTCATCACTCTTGGAAATCTTACGATTTTTGAAACAGAAACTTTTAGACATCCAATTCATCATAAATTAATCATAATTTATTGCAACAGAACCCATCAAGATGAATTGAGTTGACATTAATGTAAATGTCATCCTTATTTCTGTAGGTGCTCCATTACAATTTGTCTGCAGTTAAACATTAGTCAATCATCACTTAAAATGAAGCTTACCCTTGATTTCTCTCCCCAGTATATCTTCTGGCCACACATAATGTAACTTGAATCTTGAGCTGAATGGGTATTGCTGCTCTGTCTGTGCCACTAAACTGCACTGTCATGGACACACAGTTTAGAGTTTTGTATCTGGTGAGTCTGGACTGAGTATAATAAAAGGAAAAAGTTATAGAACATAGCCAGCTAAGTGAAATTCCACATTCCCCTTAAGTTCATAGAGGTGAAAGTGTGTTAAATTGCACAGAAAAAAAAAACATCTTTGTGCAGAAGGGAGCAATCTTGCCGTAACATTGACCAACTTTGGCCCTATAATTAGATATGGGGATTTTAAAAATGGCATAGCTGTACTTTAAAGAAAAAATGGTGACACTTTTTGTAATCTCTTTAGGCAAGGTAGGGATTTTATTAACATAAATCACCCAAAAGGTGCCAAAAGTCCTCACAGTCTGAACCCATGATAAGTTCCTGACAAATACTGGACTTCTGAGCCATTTGCGCTGCTGGTTACCAGTAACATGTATGTAGTTCTAAAGGACTCATGGAGAGAGCCAGCAACAGAGGTATTATTGTGTCTCACACATGGACAAAAACCAGACTAAACAGATTAATATAGTTCTCTGCTGCAGACAAGGGAGAACCTGCAGATGGTCACACTTCAGGTGTGTGCTGGGAAATTTGCCACCAGAAGTGTCAGGGAGGAGGAATGCGGTAAATTCAAAGACACAAAAAATCATGTTCACCGTATGTACAATATCCATATGCAATAGATTTTTGCATTTGTAACATACACTGCCTTAGAGGGAGTTGGGGAAACAGCTTTGCAAAGAAAAAAAATTATTCCTTCAAAGGACAAAAAAAATGATACATGAATGATAACAAGCATAGAGATGGCAGAAATCAGTTACCTGTTTGTATTCCAGATGCTCCAGAGAGATAATTCAGCAGTATAGATTTAACCATTTAAGCAAAATTCTCTATGGTTATAGTAAGTCTCCAAGCATTCCTCTCTCACTAACTCCACAGCTGAAAAGAAAACCATATCTTCCCATTCTTCTAAAATCTGCATCTTTGCATTTGTGCCTTTTAGCATTCTACATTGACAGCGAGAAAAATTAATTATTAATGTGCACATTCAAATATTGATTGAAGTGGGGGGTTGTTGTTGTGAGGCTTTTTTTTTTTTTATAGGATTTGGCGGCATGTTTATAAAGACACTTTGAGACTTGATTTGGCAACATTGATCATAGGATCTATGAATTTAAAGGAATTTGGGTAAGACTAGGTCCAAGTGACGCTGCTCAAGAGACCATTACCATCTTTAAAATCTGTAGGAATTATTCATTGAGATAACCCTAACTCTAGCAACTAGAAGTAGAGAGGCCAAAAGAACTGATCTCTGCTGCTTTGATAGCTACGTTGCTGATGTTTAGCAAGTATTTTACTAGCAACAGAGAAGTTGAATAGGTGCCCCTGAGTTTTAATTTCTATTCAGTTGTACAAGAGTTTAAGTACCTATTCAAAGAACCAAAACACTGGATGCAGAAATTCAGTTTCCAGCTTTTCATTCTCTCAACAGGAAACCATTCTTTTTCCCACACAGAATCATGGAATAGTTAGGGTTGGAAAGGACCTTAAGACCATCTGGTTCCAACCCCCCTGCCATGGGCAGGGATGCCTCACATTAGACCGCGTCACCCAAGGCTCTGTTCAAGCTGGCCCTGAACACTGCCAGGGATGGAGCATTTATCACTTCTTTGGGCAACTTGCTCCAGAGCCTCACCACCATCACAGTAAAGAACTTCTTCCTTATATCTAACCTGAACTTCCCCTGTTTGACACAGTTGAAAACAACAAAAAATCAGCAAAATACTTATTAAATAGAAATATTTGAGGTACAGAATATATTTACATATATGCATTTCCCAGATTTGAAAATTTGTCTTTTAATTCTGCTCACGCTTATGCTTCTTCCCCACTTACTGCTGCTTGCTAACAGTAAACTTTGTTCAGTTCTGTCAGAGCTAACAGGAAAATGATAGTGCATCGCCCAGCAGATTCAAACAGCAGGAAGACAACTTTGCCAAAAAATAAGTAAGTAAATAAATGACTTTTTAAAGCACTGATAAGTAACATCAATACATGTTTTATTATTGATGTGTTCATACTTTAAGCTGCAGATAGCAAAAGACCAGATGACTTTTATGTGGTTTACAGCCTCCTCACTGAACAGGAAACCACTCAGCTTTACTCTTTGCTCAAAAGCCGCTGCTAACCTAAATTATTTTGTAATTCTAAGAGTGAGACATTTGAAACTCAAAGATCTGTGTTGGTATTTCAAAACTTTGGATAATTTGAGGGAGAATGCTTAGATACTAGGCAAAATGAGCATGCATTAATGCAGCCTTAATGTGATCCCTGGCCATATCTTCATTGAACAATATTTTTTTGCTGTTGTTGTTTTTTAATACTAAGCACTACTACTGTAATGATCCATAGATGTTGCTGGACAGGCTGATAAAGAACTAAGGTCCAGTGGGCAAAGAGGTTGATGGTGAGAGAACCATCATCCAGTGCACCAGAGTAAGGTCAAGATCCATTTATGTGTTTTTTCCACACTCAGTATATCTCTTCTATTCCCTATGGTACAGTAATAGCAGGATGGAAGAATACCACATCAGGACTGCATGAAATTGTTTTGCTTATTCTGCTGGCTGGCAGAATGGGAAGAGCGCCATGTGCAGTGGCACAGCTGCATGCTAAAGAGAGGTTTAGCTCCTATCTCCCTAAGCAAATTCATCCCTTGAACAATACTGAATATGTTAAAGCATCAATAAGGCTGTTACAATATTTATGTCTAAAATTAATGTTTGTAAAATGAGCAGAGCTCTCTGTAACTGCATCAGACTTGGAGCTAGAAGTGAACAGAAATGTAAGGCTTGACCCAAGATTGTTGAATTTCTAAATCTGCCAACTCATTTTTCAGATTTAATTATTATCCTTGTAGCTTTCACTCATTCTGTTAAGCTCGACTCTTCCAGAAGTTTCATCGAACAATGGCTATTTCTAATATTTAAATGGATTGCTTTTTTCTTTTTTTATGTCTATAGATCTTGCTCAAACATATGTGCAGCAATGAATCTGGATATACATCCAAAAGGTAAAATTCTTTCACTACTGAAAATGGAAGTACTATATCGTGTCTTTTTACCATATTTATGACTCAGAGTCAGTGATAGTTTGTAAGATGTAAGCGTGAACAGATCAGAACACTGTGTGACCATAAAAATCAGAATTAATTGTAAGAAAAAAGGAAAAGAAATAGATACCCACTAAGTGGAAATTGGATAACCACTAATGAAGAAAGCAAAAAGGTGTTTACTTCCAGAGTACTGCAAAAAGTCATCCTCTTGTTGGAAAATTAATTTGATTGATGACTTCAAGAAAGCAACTGAGGGAACTTTCCTTTTTCCTCTGCTGCCGGTCATGAAAAACACCCTTTTTTTTGCTGTTTAAAAACAATGTGACAATTACACAGGATCTCAAAATCTGATTCCATGACAGATTATCATCAGCAGTAAGCAAGTGTTTAATCGCATTGATTTCAAAAGTAAAACACTGCTCCTATTTAAATCAGTGGAAAATGACAACAATTTCACAACTCTAGCTAAGCTAAGAGATATTTAATGCAAAGCATATAAAATTATCTAACTAAATAGGGGTGCAACTTGCCAGATGAATGTATTCAGTATACCGTACCCTTATTGTGTTATGTGAAGTTTGCTTAAATGCATTCAGCATCTATACAATACAGAAAATTTAGATCTAGGGCTGGAAAAGCAGTTCTGGAAAAAAGACCAGCAGCCTATCATCTTATTGCAAATCTTTTATTCTCTGTCCGTATCACAGCTGGCCATATCACAAAAGCTTGCCATAACTGGTATTTATTCATATACCTTTTTCATAGCCTGTCTAGCCTTTTGCTTGGTCCTGGAATTAAACCTATGCAATTCCAGAAGCTTCTAATTGTTTCACCTAACCCCTCCAGAGGCTAGAGGAAGATGCCCACATACTTAACAGGACAAGGTTTTACACCATAATTTTGGACCAGACAGAAAAACAGTGACTCTGAAAACTCCTGTGCAGGTTCTTCCTTGCAGCATTTCCAGCCTCATTTTTATCTACTGAAGTGGTTGGGAGACACCCTGTCAGGATCACAAGGTTTATTAAAATACAACCCACAATACTGCTTTCTGTCACTGGCTAAAACACCACGGTGACTAAAAAACCAGTGTGTTCATGACTCATGGAAGTTTATGGGAGCAGATTTGCCTTCTGCTTTCTCATTTAAAGAAGGGCTATGTTTCTGACATTGGGTTTTCACGTACAGATTGCTAACCTGTCACCCTCTGGAACAGACTTTTTATAGATCACTATGAAAAGCAGGCAAGGTTGCCACAAAATGCACACCATTTTATTCCCTTGCAAATTAAAGACAAACTAATTCCCTTTTGTCCTTTGACATCAGGCATTTTCTCTCAACCGGCAGAAACACACCCAATGCCTTCCTATTTTTGTAACTGATACACTCTATTTATTAATTTCACTGATGATTGTAGCAAAGCAACAAAATATTTTCAGACTGAATAAAATATGATTAATCCCTATTGCTTGTGGAGACTGACTCCTGCCAGCTCTAAGACTTCAGCTTGCAGTGAAAAAACATTGATGCCAGAAGGTCCAGCTGATTGCAAATACCTGGTACAAAGATTCTGTCTCTTTCATCCCTGTATAACAGCCAGTGCACCAGAAGCCAGGAAATTTGAAGATGTCCCTGTTCATTGCAGGGGGGGTTCACTAGATGACCTTCCACCCAACTCAAACAATTCTATGATTCTATGATAAATTGGATGTTCCAGGGGTGATACTCTTCAGCAGTCTTCCTATACCCAGGTGACATGCAGTGCTTCTCATCCTGAAGGCCGACATGTACAATGTAGCTGACAGTGAAATTTTCATCTTCACTACCAAAATGTCATTGCTAAATAACAGGAGGAGCAGGTTCTACACAGTCTGTACACCTCAGCTAGCACAGAGCAAATATATGGGCATTCACCTTATGTAAAGGGAATGCCCACAGTAGAACAGCAATGCTGCCTCTCCCTTCACTCACACTGTACACAGGAGGAGTTAGAAGAAAGGGAGAGAGAGGGCTGGAGTTCCTCCAAACCATGGTGATTCCTGCATAACTGAATAGATTATAAACTAATCTGGACATCAAAGTGTAAACTGATGTTGGACAGTAATAAATCATCCTAAAGGCTTGTGTCAAACAGTCCCTTGTAGATTAAGCCATGAAATACATGGCTAGAAACTTTTACATTTACCACTGTTACTCATTTCTTACTGTTGAAGATAGAATAACCATGCATTTAAGACACTGACTGCCTTTTTCATTATTATATTTGTACCATCAAGTTATCTTCCTTTGCACCAGTTTTCCTCAGTGATGTCACTGATTTAACTGGGCTTACTTCTGATTTGCACAAGCATAACTAAACAGAGAATCAGACAACTAGTTTGCATGAATAATTCTCCCTCCTCTCCCCCCGTGGATGACCCTTCAGCAATAAAGCACTCTGCATATGGAATAAATGAACATTCAATGCCATCTGCTGGGGTACACAAAACTCTGCAATACCAGGCTCATGCAGTATCCAGAACTTAAAAGTACAACACTGACAAATGTAAAGAGGCTGTTCTGGTAAAGCCTGGCCTTTTTCACAGCTGGAAGGGAGGGTTGATGCCCATCCTTCTCACTCTTCAACACCTGGGCCAAATGTGGGTCTGGTTTTAACTCTCTCCTTGCCACAAAAGCATTTAAGTCCACAACTCTCCCTTCCTCCTAAGCATTACAGCATGCTGCAATTATATATTATAGGTTAGGCTTAAGAGAAAGACCTTCATGCTCTATGTTTAAAATCAGGCTATCATGTAGCCATAGATGCAAGATTTGTGAAGCCACAGGCAGCCTAAGCAAGGATTGCTTCAACAGTCCAGAACAAGAGCACATACTGGGCAAGAACATACCATGATTGTTTTGTGTTAAACAGTCACTGGATTAAATGTGTAAATCAGATTAAGGGCAGAACTTGGCAGCCTCTACTCAAGGGAACTCACTCTCCTGTTCACCAGCAATTTGGCCCTGTAACTCATGCTCTCCTGGCTATACCATGAAACAACTTCCATGGACTGATGGCCACTACTTGGTAGCTGGAACGTTCTCAGTTTTGGACAATGTGAATTTAGAGCTTCTCAAGCTGAAATCAGGACTCCAATTTCCTGGGCAAATGCTGTGCTACTAAAGAGAAGACATCAGCACAACTCATTTTCCAGTTCAGTCTTGAAAGCAGAAGATCAGATTTTCTTCTGCCACTAAGGGAACAAGATATGTTTCTATTCAGAAGTGAGATTTCCAGACCACGATCCCCAAGCTAACCAGGGTGAGCCCTTACCACTCTTCTGAGTTGTGCACCAAGCAACAAATCTCAAAAAAGAGAGAGGAGTTCAAGCACATCCTTCTCTGGGTATTTTCTGTGGGCAGGCTTAGACATGCTAGTGGTTCTGAATCCCATTTCCACACAGCTACTTCCTCATGCATGGCATTTGTCAATGAATTCATAGCTGGATTTGCTTCATCTCCTTCATTTTAGAATCTGTAAAATACTGTGCAGTTGGAAGATTATTATTTCTTTATATATGTTATTAGTTATTGTATCATTTTCTACAAAATGACACCTGCTGACATTTTTTCTCCATTTCATACAGAAAACAAAAGAACTACTCCTGCTAATACCTACAGTTTTGTAAGTATCACTCTGTTCTTCCTAAAATTTTACTTTTTTTTCACTCCTTGATGTGTGTTAATACTTGGCTATAACACTGGTAACAGAAAATGTAATCCTGTTTTTTAATGCAAAATAATGCATGAGAATTTTTAAGTATATATGAGAACCTTTACTTTGTTTCAGTGGGAACCAGATTTGAGAAGTGACTCACTCACTTGTCAATTCTATACTTATGTTCTGAATCTAAAATACACCTTTATCATAAGATCATGTGAAAATAACAGGATTCAATATGAAAAAGTATGTAAGTCATAAACCTCAAGGTTTAATATGTAACCAGCGCAAATGAAAGCTGAAAAGCTAGCAGTACACATTTCAATGTCTTCCCATTTATATCTGAAAGCTGGTTTTGAGTTTCAGCTCAGGCATATAAGAAAAGACTGCAAATACATTGCAAGTCAGAAAGATGAAAAGAAAGCACAGGTCTATTGCTTAATAAGCAAGTTGAACAAGTAAAGGATGACTAAAGAAGGTTGATGCAATCAATACTTTGGCTGCTTCAGGTTTCACAGAAAGGTTAATTACAGTCTGACATTGTATGGGATTAATACCAACTAGAAAGCAGTAATAGCATGGAGCGGAATACGGAAGGAACAGCTAGGAGAATATTTACTTATGCTTAAGCACTTAAGGAACTATTTGAAGTAATTTCTGAGACATTAATTGATTATCTTTGCACACTCTCCAAGGAGTCCTGAGTTCCTAAAGCAATGCAAAAGAACACTGGCAACCTCAATTTCTCACGAGAATGAAAGCAAATCCTGAGGTTCCTTGGGCACCTGGAGACTAAGTCAGTCTGAAATCATCTTTCAGAAATAATAAATCTGATTATGTAAAAAATTTGTAATGTGAACATGAAGAACATCTTGATTGAGGAGTTGATGACTCCTCAAACCAATTTCCTTCTTAACAGAAATATGACCCTAATGGGAAGAAAGAAAATGGTAGAAAAGACATATCTTGATTTTTCTTTGTTCTTTGACAATTTCCAGAAGACAGTGTCACAAGTAGAAACCTGGACACCTGGTTTAGATGAAAATGTGTGAAGTGTTTGCACAGTTCAGCCTAGCTGATGGTAGTCTGCTACTGAACTGGAAAGTTATACAGCAGCAGAACCGGCAAACCCAGGTGTCCTGCAGGAGTCTGTCTCGGCTGTGGTGAGGGTTTTTTTAAGTGCTGTTATAAAAAGGGAAACCTCACCCTGAAATGGACTGTCAAGAACACTTCTTGGAGGTCTGCTTGATGTTGCATTAAAGATGCATACAACTTGCAGACAGTCACAGGAAAATAACACTGGGGATATGAGGTTTAAAATCTTTTCAATTGGTTGATAACTTGAGAAAGCTTTAAAGATTTCTACTTGCTTACTGAGAAGACTAAAAGGAAACATAATTATAGACATCAAGGGTAATAAAGGTTGAAATAAAGTAGATAGGAATATTTTTTTTTAGTGCCCTTTGAGTGTAAAACAAATTGGTCTAATTTTTAGCACTGAAGAAAAAACATGAACTGAAAGGACAGTTAGCTAGTGGAAGAAACCTCAGGAAGCTCTTGATTCCCCATTACTAGTGAGTTCAAAAAGAGATTAAAACACTCAGGGAAGACCCAGTGCGTGGATGCACCTATACAGTCTCTGGTAGCAAAATATGACTCACAGAGACACTGGGTCCCCTCAGCTGAATTCACTCAGAAGTAATCTCAGCTCTGTGCTGTGTGTGCATGTCTCCTCCTGAAAGAAGCCAGCAGCAGTTACATTCCAGTGTGTAAACAGTGAGTATGAAGGGTGGAGGAGAACTCCAGAAAACAATCTTGATCAAATCTAGTGTAAGTGTACAGACACATCCAGAGACATCCTGAGACACTCTCAGCACCACATTTCTGAGGACTCCACTTGCTATCATGTTCACTTGGACTGCACAGTTGACAGCACAAATTCCCCAAAACAGTGCATGTTTTTACTTTAAAGTGTGACATTTTTGATGAGCTAGTTAATACGTTCTTGCAAGTAACATATGTAAACAGTCAGTACAATATAAATACCACATGGATAATACTATAATGAAAGGCACAGTTTCAAATGTCTGCAATGATCATAAAATTAAACACTCATTATATTTTAAGAGTGGTTACAGGCCAAATTCAGAGAGAAATCTAAACTGTCTCCCGAATGGGTATTTTATTATTTTAAATCAAAAATTTAGATCCTCAATGCCCTTGCTCAACTACTTTCCATCCCTTCAATTTCTCTGTGCACAAAAAAAAAAGCCTGGTTCTGGTAATCAAGCATTTCTAAATCTGAAATTAATTTTTAACTTAAATTTATTTGTATTATCTGCTTATCTCTTTTTCTATACAGAATGAAGATTTGAAAATCAAGGGCAAAAATGACTTACAATCTTCCTCCAAGGTATCTGAGGAGGAAGAAGGTGATTATGAGACTGTAAGTTCTTCCACTGTGGAGGCCATCCATGCTTTGAAAATCCTTCCTGCCAAACCCCTACAAGAATCCGAATATGCAGGTAATTCTTGCTGTCTGCAGGAAGTGAGACAAACTTAGAGGTAAACAGGAACAGTACAGATTTGGGGGTTTCAGTCTGGGTATTTTTTTAAATTAAATGGTTCAATGAACCAACGAATGGATCTTTCACGAACAAGCAAACTGTGGTGGGCAGGAAGAAGAGAAGGGCTTTATCTGCATCTTCACATTCAACAGTTACCCTTATCTCCATTAGCTGATGTTAAATTAATAATTACATACTCACAGAATCACAGAATGGTTAGGGTTGGAAAGGACATTAAAGATCATCTAGTGCCAATCCCCCTGCTATGGATAGGGACACCTTCCAATAGACCAGGTTGCTCAAAGCCCTGTCCAACCTGGCCTTGGACACTACCAGAGATGGGGCAGCCAGAGCTTCTCAAGGCACCCTGTGCCAGTGTCTCACCACCCTCACAATGAAGAATTACTTCCTAATATCTAATCTAAACCTACATCTACCCTCTTTCAGCAGTCTGATTTTCCATCAGACTGCCAAGCAGATCTGTTCATTACAGCTACATCTTGCAGATGACCCCATTTGTCACCCCCTTTTACTGATTTTTCATGACAACTGGTGAAATGCAGCAGGAATATTCTTTGTGTGGCACATTGCTTTTGTAATTTTAGTATTACCTTTGCAGGAGAAATTCTAAGATCCCATTCCACCTGGAATGTGCAAAATAATGACTGTTTAAACCACAACCATTTCAGAAAAGCTCACTGCTATTTAAACCTAGAAAACTAGGATGGAAAACATATTAATGAAACTTTCCTCCTGATAATAATTTGCAGATGAGGGAATGTAGTATTCTTTTTAAAGGCTTTCTCTGCCACTTTCAAGCAGCAATAAGCAATTACTCAGAGTGTATTTCTCAGGCATTCTTAGCCTTGCAGGATAGCTGCATTAATCAAGTTTGGGTTTACTAAAGCCATTCTAAGCCACACTTAATGCCCAAACATACATAGCCAATTAATATCCCATTTATGGAAGTGAAATATCATCCTCGCTATCCATTGCTCAAAGCCATTATAAACACTCTGTGGAGGTTTTAAATCATTCAGTAACTGAGGGGAAATCCAGGATCAATATATGTATGAAAGCTCGCTCCAGTTCACATCAGAGTAAGCAAATATTTTTGTGGGAGTTTGATATTTAAAGCAAATAGGCCAATTTTAACACTAGAACATTTATCCGTGTGTGAGCAGATCACAATCAGTCTGCACATCCACATAGTCTCCATTATGTTCCACATGCTCATTTGCATATTTTATTTGGAAATCTGAAGTAAATTCTAAAAGCTGGTTTTATTCTGGTTAGTAGAAAAGACTTTCAGTCAGCATCTTTAGTTGCTTATGTAAGACTGTCCTGAAATACCAAAAGGACACCATTTTTGTTTTGTGATTTCAAAGAAAACACATCAATCAAAAAGCTCCATTTTGCCTGTGTATTATGCCCTGTAACTATAATGTGGCAGGATACAAGAGTGAGGAAAGGTCTGAGAATGTATTTCAGAAAGGCAAAACTCAATGCTAACATCCCATTTTGCCATTTTTCCTAGACAGATAAGGGTACACTTGAGATATAAAATTAATGACTCAAAACCCCGTGCTAGTGTGCAACCTGTGCATTTCTTTTAGATGGCCATGGGTGCAGTATTCATTAAAAGACAAACTGAAAATTGAAAAGCTCTCTAGAGAGTAAGCTCCACACACACACCCCTTGCAAAACCAAACACCACAATGGCATTGCCAAGAACAAAGTTTCAAATGAAAAACAAATTCACTAATCTATTCACAGTTTAAGTCAAATGTCTGCCTTAACTGTGCACCAGCTTATGAAGACTTTTTTTTTTAACCACAATGAGGAGGTTAACCATGAATCTTTTCCCAGGGTCATGCTTATGTCCTCAATACAATAAAGTAACAGTTAATTTCTGAGAAGAAAAAGATTAAAAAGCAATAAAAATGGCAAGATCTGACCTGAAAAACCTATTTTGAACATTAAAACCTCTTCTTAAAACACTGTATTACTGAATTACTCAGTAACACAATTACTTGATTTTTCTTCCTCTTTTACAGATAAACGTTGTTTAAGGCCTTCAGGTACCACTTCCCCAGTGAATACTCAGCACACATCTCAGACCCCTCAGTCCTCAGCTGTAAGTAAAGATCTTAAATCCTATTCACAAATAGACTTCGATTTTCTGTAGTATCATTTAAAGTTATGTGCAGTCTGTTTACAGTCTTAGCCACATAACGTGCTTGTACAAGGTCACACAAGCTCCTGTGAGCTGTTCCTGTTTCACTTTGCACCAGTATCCTCACCACTTGCTTTCATTTTTTGACAGCTGGGGATCTACCATGTATTAAGGGCATCCCAGTCAGAAGCAGTGCCATTTCCATCAGCCATAGTTTCAAGGATGATGACTAACATCACATCTTTATTTTGTTCTATTAACAGAAACACACATCTGATCTGGAGCGGAGGAGCACACCAAGTTTTAGAGGTATAATAAAAAAATCTACCCGTGTCTTCAATCAGAAATAGAAACTGTTGCTTCCGTATTTAGCTTATGTACATAAGCAGAGATTGCAGATGACACAGTAGGCATGGTTTTCAGAACAGCAGCTGCTTTCCAGAATAATCATACTGCAATTTTCACAATACTGTTTCAGCTATCTGACATCAAATTATTTGCAAAAGGAGATAGATTTATCTTATGAGCTCCCTATTCCTTAAGGGGGAGAAAAAAAGCCATTCAATTTAATAATCAGGTTTTCCTTTTCCCTACAGTCATAAAGACATAATGGGGAGGTGCAGGGGAAGCCCGTGTCTCCTGAACTATTCCATCAAAATACTGCAAGATCCCTGCTATGCTTTACTTCTCATGATCTCATGGGTTTTGGCTCCTTATCCTTCTCAGGCATTTTGTATGAACACATTGTAAAGCGTAACCTAATAATTATTTTTAAATAGTAATACCACCTTTAGCAATTCCTATTAAACATTTACATCCTAGGGTAACTATTTACAAAAGCTATCTGACAATGTTCTCCTACTACGAATATGCTAATTACGTGGTATATCACCTACCTTATACTTTTTCTCCACTGTTTTAAATTTAACTGCAAATTTGCTTCAAAATCCTATAATTTTGAGTCACAACTGTACCTTTAGTTTTGGTTTCTTTTGTTTTGTTTCTTGTGGTGAAATCAGAGACAGATTGCTATCTTATTCTTCAAGAATCTAATGAGGTGTCCAACTATTAAATCCTTTAATTGACGGCTTTACTCAATCATAAGATTATTTTAAATGTAGGTTTCCATAAACTTTTCTTTATTCTATATATTTAGATGTAAAACTATCTCATAAAACCAACTACTGCAGGTTTAAATATCTGATTAACCTTGAAAAGGAATTATATTTTTTCTTATCATTTTCAAATCTTTGAACCACATGCTAAATATGGTCAAAAAGAATGCAATCACCAAGCCAGGAAATTATGATCCTTTCTACATTTGCTACAATGGCTGATTTTCTGAGAGTAACATTATACTTGATCAGCCAGAAAAAAAACACAAAGAATTCCATGCAAAACAGAATTTGTTTATCTTTTTCCTTTTAGTATAAAGAGTCAAATAATTCTTACAGGTTTTAAGAAAATAAGCACTATAAAGCTTCCAAAATGAAAGGTCAGATTAACTTTTGTGAGCAAATCCTGATGCAGTTTGTAAAAAAGCTGAATTGAGAGAAATTTGAGTAAGTCAGCTTCAAAATCTGCAGAAATCGGTTGGCAAAGTCCCACTGACAGTTTGCCAGTTTAGATAAAGCTTCAAATTCCACCAGGATTTAGTACGTTGGATCTACATGTTAGTCTGCCTCCATGAGATGCATGCTGACATTAAGAAAGATGAGCCATGGACAGTGCAAGCAGGTAAAATAAACTCTGCAGTTTGAGAACGCAACTTATGCATATTTTTAGTACATCCTGAGCTAATAGTGCTTATAGTAGACTATTATTTTCAGATAATAACTACACCATTATTCAAGGTCAGGTTGGATGGAGTCTTGGGTGACATGGTTTAGTGCGAGGTGTCCCTGCCCATGGCAGGGGGGTTAGAACTTGATGATCT
>JANHGB010024781.1:16051-32724 GCA_026283785.1 Coracopsis vasa | reverse complement strand
CTGTACCTCCCTCCTTTATGAAGCGTAGCCGGGGAGGGGGCGGAAAGCGAAGGAAGTTTGGTGTTTATTTGTAGGCTTTGAAAAGGGGTTCCCTCTCCCTCCCACCGCCGAGGGCTGTAGGACGGAGTGCGGTGCGGGAGAGAGAGGGGCACAGCTGGAGCGGGCTGTCTGAATCCTCACCCCGCCGCCGTGTACCTGGGGTGCTGGATGCGAGCTGTGCGGAGCTCCTCCGAGCGCAGCAGCAGCGGCGGCTCGGCAGATGTAAGAGGCGTGCGTGTATACTTAACCCTTTCTTGGCTCCTCGGGTTTGTACCATGCTGAAGATCCTCACCAAAAAGCTCAGGAACCAGAGTTTGAACGAAATTCAACCTTTCCAGCTAAAGGTAAGAACAGTCTATTCTGTCACTGTTGTTTTTTGCACCCTTCAGGTAAGTAATAACGGGGCCTTGGGAAGCTAGTAACTTGCAGTGTTTATTATGCCAGGCCAGTTTCCTCTCAGTCGGTGTGCTTAGTTGAGCTGGCCTAGGCTGTGTTCCTCTTACTGAAGTCCTATTTCTTTGCTCTCAGGGTTATTCTGCACAATTCAATAGGTAATACAGAAAGGTGGATAAAGGTAGATGTATTTGTCCTTTAGAAGTATTTATTTTAACAGAGTTCATGTTTAACTACATAGGCATTTGCCTGTCTGTCTAGTTACCTCTGTATGTGTGCAACCTCCCAGTCCTTGCCAGGCTAGAACCCCACTGTGCCAGGTACTGTACAAACATGGTTTGCTTAAAATGCCTTTTGGCTCATTATTTGCATTTCTCTCTTCTGGTCCTAAAGGCCAGATTCTGAGCTGGAGTTTACAGGCTGGCTCACTGCACTGACCCCTGGCTTTTCAGACTCTGCTTACATCCTTTCTTAGTGCTCAAAAGAAAAATGAGGTTCACAAATTCAGGATAAGGAATATCTAAGCCTTTCCTGCCAAATGCAAGGAGGAATTTTTGAGCCATATGCAATGGGATAAAATGGAGTCATGGTGAGTGAGTTACAAAAAAATACCAGATCCTGACTTGGCAAAAGTGTTGTGAACTCAGGGATACCCCCTGTAATCAGCAGAACTGCTCTGGATTGGCATCAGTACTGTGGGAAGTATAGTGTCTGGCCACAAATCAAAGAAGGGATCTGGGAAAAGTAGCAGCCCTCGTTGCATGAGTTGGGGGCTGGGGATTCGTATACCAGGCTCTAGTGGTCTTTTGTATGTGTTGCACAGGGCGGATTGCTGTGTGGCTGCACTTCTGCGCACTCACTGGACTGGCTGATGGCAACTTGGTTAGAAACAGTGCTGATGCTTCCTCAAAGTTTGCTGTGTCTGTGAACTTCTTCCTTTGGGGATTGCACATTCTGTGGTTCTTGGAGGAGGCAGGCTTAGACTTTATTTTTGGAAATAAGGGCAATGCTTTAGGCTGTAGTGGACCTATTCAGTGCAGTGAATCTCTGCAGAGACTGGGGGGGATTTCTCTCGAACACTGTGTTTCAGGGCCTTGTTTGTCTCTTGGAGCCTCAGGTTGAGAAACTAGGAGAATCTTTGGAAAGAGCTCTGGGGGTATACACAGCCTTCAGGATGCTTGGAGGCATGCAGGAAGAAGACCTGCAGGAGTGGGTATCTGCAGCCATTTTGTCCATACTAGTGCCAGGGGTTTGTGCTGCAAACAGGTCATCTGCATTTTTGCTGGCTTAATCTTGCACTGGTTCTTGCAAGGCTGATGCACAGAGCATCAGAGGTATCGTTGCAGCCTGCTTTGGGGAGTGGTACAATGGCTGGTATACATGTGTATGGGCAGAAAGCCAGACTTTCAAACTCTGGGTTTATGTGTGTTTCATGAGCCTTTGGGGATCTTGTGCAGCTGCTTGGTCTTGGTTGAGCCTTGTGTCAGCATCTATAATCACTTAATAGTAACACCTTGCAGTGCTCTATCTTAGGCGTTGGGCCAGATCTCCTTGCAGCTGTGGACACTGGGTAGGTGTCACAAGCAGCAAGTGGTGTGGGAGCTTCCCATGGCTCACTGCATGGACCCTCTGACAAGGCCAAGTGTCCTGTACCATCTCCCTCTCTTGCCCTCAGATGACATGGGGCTGCCAGGCACGGACAGGACTTCTGCCTTCTCAACTTCCTCATGCTGGTCTGTGTCTCTACAGGTTTATATATTTTCTGGTACGTGTTACGTGCATTATTTAAAAGGTTCAGTTTGCTGTCTTGAAACCTAGTGAGAAGTTAGTTAGGTGTGAGCATAAAATCAGGTCTATAGTGTAAGTGGAGAATGAGCATCTAATTTCAGTAGAATAAAAACTGATCTGCATCCACTACCCAAACCAAGAGCTTCCAGAGCCTTAAAACCAGTGTGCTTAGCTGCTCTTCTCCTTCATTACAATTTGCTTTTCTACTTTCTGACCTTTGTTGGAAGTTCCCAAATTCAAGGAAAAGCAAGCTGCTGTTTTGTTTCCAGCTTGCAACAGTATTACCATTATGCAAAGTCTCAGGAGACTGCCCTTGGATAAACTGTCAACTCATTCTTGTAAGCTTGGGAGATTTGACCAACCCTGGATTGTCAGCCAAGCTTTGGAAATCTTTTCAGGATGGAATTTCTGCCCACTCTAAGGATCTCACTTTGGTACCATGTGTGCTGAACAGGTTTAATGTTGATCAGTCTTCCTCGTCTTCCCCTCCTTGGAGAAGCTGAGAGGCTGCCATTGCCTCCTCTAAGTGAAACAAAGAAATACACAAGCTTTGGGTGTTGATATAATGAACTTTTCTTCTTTTTGTTCCCTATTAAAGTTGGCCTTTAGGCAGTTGACAACTAACACTGCTCAGAGGGCTTTGACTCAAGAGGTCAGATAATTGGTGTTGGTGTTTCTGAGGAGGTTAGTGTCTCTTTTATTGCCCTTTCACCAGAAGTCACCATAATGGGAAGGGAGGGATTGACAGGCTGATGTTTCACCTGCTGTTGGGTTAGTGCTGCCTGCAGTTTGTGGTAGGGGTGGCTGGACTGTGAAGTGTGGTAGTTAGGGTTCAAATCTGAACCCTTGGAAGTCAGGTCCTGCTGACCTTGCTGCCTCCCCACTGGGCACTTGTTCCACTGTAGCAGAAGTAGGTTAGTGGCAGCATGTCTGTTCCTGAGCTGTTATGGTTCATAGTCCAGCCAATTGGCTTAGAGTCCTTCAGCTGCTGTGGCTAAAACGTGAGTTGTTATAGAGTGGTTTGGGTTGGAAAGGACCTTAAAGCTCACCCAGTTCCAACCCCCTGCCATGGACAGTGACACCTTCCACTAAACCAGGTTGCTGTCCAGCATGGCCTTGAACACTGCCAGAGATGGAGCAGCCACAGCTTCTTGTGGCAACCTGGGCCAGTGCCTTTCCACCCTCACAGGGAAGAACTTCCTAATATCTAAATCTCCCCTCTGTCAGTTTAAAGCCATTGCCCCTTGTCCTTATTCCTACAAGCCCTTGTAAAAAGTCCCTCTCCAGACTTCTTGTAGGTCCCTTTAGCCACCGGAAGCTGCTCTAAGGTCTCCCCAGAGCCTTCTCTTCTCCAGGCTGAACAAGCCCAACTCTCTCAGCCTGTTTCCATAGGAGAGATGCTTCATCCTTCTGATCTTTGTGGTCCCCTCTGCACTTGCTCAAGCAGGTCCATATCCCTCTTGTGTTGTTGCTCCCAGAGCTGAACACAGTACTGCAGGTAACGTCTCATGAGAGTGAAGTACAGGGGGAGAATCACCTCCCTTGACCTGGTCACACTCCTTTTGATGCAGCCCAGGATACGGTTGATATCTGGGCTGTGAGCGCACACTGCAAGGTCATTTTGAGCTTCTTGTCAACCAGCACCTCCAAGGTCTTCTCCTCAGGGCTGCTCTCAATCCGTTCTCCTCCCAGCTTGTATTTGTGCTTGGGATTGTCCCAGCCAAGATGCAGGCTCTTGTACTTGGCCTTGTTGAACTTCATTAGGTTTGCAGTGGCCCTCCTTTCCTGCCAGGCCTGTCCAGGTCCCTCTGGATGGCTGTGTGTTGACCGCACCACACAGCTTGATGTAGTCAGCGAACTTGCTCAGGGTGCATTGCTGTTGAGTACCAAGTCCTTAGGAGTATTCTCCACCAACACAGTAAGCTCTCTCCTAATGAAATGTCTTATTCATCCCTGCAGCTTGGGTTAGGGTTTGCTCACACAAATGCTTTTCTTCCAAATCCCTCTTCAACTCTTGTGCCTTTGCACATTTGTGTAGTACCTAAAGTGTAGGAGTCTATTTTCTAAGCTTTGCTTGCAAGCAAGCTCCTTGGGGCAGGGAGCATCGCGTTGGAGCAAGTCTGTGCATTGCCAGTCAAACTAAGCCCTTAATTTGTGGCCCTAGGTGTTATCAGAATGAAGTGCTTGGATTGTGGAGTGTTAAAAAAGTAACTGGCTGGAACATGTAGCTGAAGAAAACTGCGCACTTTAAGGGTGGCAATTCCATTCCAGCTTTGCTGTCGACACAGCTTTGGAGGTGATACAATTGATGTTCTAATCCAAAAAAGTTGTTAAATTACATATGTGCTTGGCATGTTCTTTTTTGTCCTCGGCAGAGGTAAGACAGACATGTTTGTCATTTCGTTAATGTTCATCAATGAAATGAAGTCATAGGTGAGTCTGTTCTGGTAACATGGGAACTGTGGGTGACATGGAACATGGGTGTCTGTTCCACCAGGGAACTGTGGATGAGGCACTAACAAAGCCATTATATCAGCTCTCTTCACGTGCCCTTGCAGCTCGCGTGTGTGTGTGCACAGCACTGGGGACCAGCAAGTCATGTTGGTTATTTTCTGCTGGCACCTGTATCTGGAATCAGCTGTGAGACTCCAGTCTGGCCAACCAGGGAATCATCCTGATCCTTCCTATATGAAGAGGTTTGCTTGGCTGTGCAAAGTGAACCTCAGGCTTGCAGGCAGTGACTTGAGTCACTGTCCTGGTGGCAGCTGGTTATTCTGCAGAGCCAGGAGTGTGTGATTTAAGTTTTTTTTCTCCTCAGACCAAAAGAAGAGTGAAGTAACGTCGTTATTATTGGTGCACAGTGGGTGTGCTTTCAAAGATCTGTGTAAGGGCTCATGCTTTGTATGAATGAGGACAGATTAATTTCCTTCTTTCTTTGGGCTGATTGCTTGTCACGTGCTCAGCCAGCCTCTGCTCTTCAGGCTTGCTGAAGACAGCCTGGCACAGTGAAAATGTACCTTTGTCTGTCTCCTGTGGTGTATGAAGGTTTTGTCTCCTTCACGGGTTTTTCAGCACATCTCACCAAGCAGGTTCATTCCTCCAGCTTTGCTTTTCCTCCTATTAGCACCTGGTAATGTTAGATCCTTCTGGTTTGTCTTGTTCTTGCTCAGGAGGGACACAAGCATGAATGTGTGTAAGTACAGTTTTGGCTATTGGAGTATCTGTGAATATGCCTAAAGTTAGCCTTGTGGTATTTTGGACTACAATTATGTTAGTGGGTTAGAAATGCTGTGATAGACCCTTAGCCAAGGGAAAGGATAGAACAGGAAATCACAGCCACTCAGAAACCTTGAGTTTCTGAGATATATGCCTGAGGCATTGTAAAATAATAGGTTTGCAATTCTTTCTACTTGGCTTCTAATGTCTAAATCTTTAAGGGTTGTCATCTTTCTTGTGCTGACATCCAGTGCTGATAACCTCCTGTAGTGACTTAATTCCAGAGAGTTGGACTTTAGACAAATTGCAGATATTGCAGATACAGCATAATGGGCAGTTCACTGATATTGGGATAGTTCAGTGGACATCCTCTCAGCTGCCTTCTTTCTGACTGATAGGAAAATATGGGCTAAATTAAAAGAAGAAAAACCTACTCACTAGTGTCATGAAGAAATATCATTAGTTTTTCTTGTATTTCTAAATTCTTGATTTTTACTTGAATGCAAAATGAATTCTAGAAAGGTAATACTATGTATTGAACTTTTGCATGAAGTTAAACAGATAAATCCATTTTGCTTTGCTGGACTTTGCACTTAATTTCCTCCTGTCATGCATTGTCTTATAACTCCTGAATTTATGTTGCACTATTTGGGATGCTAAAAGTTTTCCTGATCAGGAAAACAGCTTATAGCTTAAGTGAAAATAGAGAGCAGACCCAGGTCATAACTTCCTTTAATTATGTCTTGCAGAACAGTGAGTTCACCTTTTTTAAAGTAAAAGGCAAGGCTTGCATCCACTGAGGACATCTCTGAGGAGCGGTGGGTGGCAGGGCCAGTCTGGCCAGCTCCTCTGGCTGTTCCTCAAGCATGCTGGGGCTACAGAAGTGTTGTTGGGATGCCTCACTATGGGAACCAGGGGCTGTATTCCTTTTTCAGTGGGAAATACACTACCACCCGCAGTGTAGGCAGTGCCAACCCCTCCTACCCCCATGCATTTATGTGTAGCCCCTGTTCTCCTGTTCAGTGGGATTTGGGTTGCCTGGTGACCCAACTCTTCCTAGCAACCAGCATCACAGGTATGTGTGCACTCAGGGCTGTTTTCTCTGCAGCAACTGTTGTACGTGGTCGTGGGCAGAGCCTGTTTGTCCTCTTGCCATCATTGACCACCAGAGTAAGCCAGCTAAGCTGTTTTTGAATAGGCACCAGTACCACCCACAACTACTCAGCGTGAACACCCAGGCAAGGATTTAGAGAAAAGCCAATTAGTTCTGACCTTTATCTGCACAGAAAGCATTCCCTGTGTGGTGCAAACTCTGCTCTGACCCAGGCCTAAAAGTCAATGTAAAGGACATATGGCCCAGTGTGACCTTACAGAGCTGTCTCCATCCTACTCTGGACACAGGCCTGCCCAAGCTGTGGGAACATGGCACCCAGGTGAAGCACAGTTCACAAAAGGCTTCTTCCATACCAACTGGGTGCCTCTGGGCATTTCTCCCCTCTCTTGCTGTGTTCTTGCTTTTCGGACTCATTATCCCTGCCATGGACTGGTCTGTTTGAACATTGACCTGGCCTCCACGTGTATCTCAGTATATACAGCATTATGAATTGTTCAGTTGTTGTAGGACAGGCATTTTGAGGCTGGAGCATCTCAAGAGCTGGCTGAGGCAGTGGGAGTGGATCTTGGATGATAAGAAGTCTCTCTTCCTCCTCTTTAATTACTGTAGCACACCAAGTCCTTGGCTAGGTGAATGTCTGCTGTTCTCTCTGAGACAGCCCTAGCAGAGTGGGAATGCTACAACAAAATACATCATGTGAAGAGCTCACCTGGTTGCCTCTCTAGTCTAGCCTTCATGGA
The DNA here is from genome assembly GCA_026283785.1 of Coracopsis vasa. Classification (NCBI taxonomy): domain Eukaryota; kingdom Metazoa; phylum Chordata; class Aves; order Psittaciformes; family Psittacidae; genus Coracopsis; species Coracopsis vasa. The sequence goes on along the minus strand of JANHGB010024781.1, from coordinate 25,434 downwards.
GTGTGAAATACTCCATGTCCCATGGCGTGTGGACACTTAGGAAAGCTTTCTGGTGGACCTGGATGTAGGAAAGTGTCTTGCTTGGAAGGTTTACATCAAAGCTGTCACATAGCTCCATGTGCAGTAATCCAAATCCTTGGGTGTTCCTTAGTTGTTCTGGGTTAGCATGGCAGGAGCTAAGAGCCTGAGTAAGGTTATGTGAGTGACTATCAGCCTTGCAAGCAGCTGATGTAGACAGTCTTTGTTTCCAGCCCTGTCCTCCCTCAGCACTCTTGGCTCACCATTCAGGCTCACTGTGGAGATGAAGCCCTGCTGCAGAGCCTTTTCAGCTTGCCAAGGTTTGAGCTGTGGTGCTGGGAACAGAGGTCAGTGCTTGTGCTCACTGGCATGCACCTTCTAAATGAGATGTGGTGAAACCTGGGGAGGAGTCCCTCAGGCATGGTAGACTGTGAGGCTATGGATTGACTTCCTCAGATGAGCTGCCTTGTGTGGGACTGACATGACAACAAGGGTAGGTTGGTCATTGTACCCAGCAAATTCACCTAAGGAAAGTCCTTTACAGCTTTGCCTGGGATCGCCTCTCGGCCCTTGTTCCAGCATCAGCCCGTATGAGAAGACCTAAGAGTTCAGGACTAGAAATACCTTCTGAGGAAAAGGGGCAACTAGTGCCTAAGCCTAGGTGGCCTAAAGAGGTCTTTATTAGTCATGTGTAGCATTTCAGGGATGGGTTGACCCGAGGTTTGTTGCCTGACTGCAAGGTAGGTCCTTATCTGAGTTTGGGTTTCTGAAAGGACAGGAGATTCCTGGGTGAAGTACTCCCAAATACCTTAATATTCAGTAATGTCCACAATGAGTGTAGGCAGACCTTGGTTTCTGACACTTCTAGGGAACAAACTATTGACTGGTCTTGGTTAGCTGATTGATTGACTGGGCTGCATCCCTGGTTTTCAGCCACTGATTGCAAGCTGATCACAGAATACAAGTTGCTGATGGCATACAGATGCCATTCCCTCACACTTATTTTGTCCAGAAATCTGTCTTATTTTACTCCTTCCTAATGGGCTCACACTGTTTCCATGATGCAGGCTATTTTTTAAGTGATGTCCTTCTTGGCATCAGAGGCCACATCTGCCAAGCTCTATATGGGCATAAGATGAGAAGAAACTTTTCTTTGGTTGAAGAGGGAATTTCCCATCCTGCGGAAAGGTGCCAGACAGGCATCTAGATCCATCCTCCAGTGTGCTGAGAGTGTGTCTGGATGTAAGCTGGGAAAATACAAAATAATCCTTCCATATCCTGTCACCCAGTTACTACACACAAGCCAAGTGGTTGTTCCAGACAGTTGTCTGCAGCCAGACTGTTCTGTGGGGGGGTTCCTTTTTTTAATCTCTATTCCTAGGACTTGGTTATTCCAAAGAAATAAAAGGTCTTTGGCCAAAGGCCCATCAACAGGGGAGAACAGTGGTGTTTGGTGTGGAGCACATGCAGTGAAATAATCTAGAGGCTTGAAAAATCAGCAGCTTCCATATGTATATTTTTGTTCATAGAAACCCTTTATCCTGGCTTGGACAGGACAAGTCATTCTTGGGAAACCCCTCAGTGGTATTCTGCAATGCAACTTTTCCTGTCATGGTCCTGAAATGGTACATGAAGGTGCTGATTTTTGGGGTGCTTGGATACCGGCTCAGTAGCTGTGGTGAGTTGGATCTGCAAGAACACTGTTGGGTTTTGCGTTCATTCCCTTGTTGTGACATTGCAAGTAAATGCATGTGCTGCGTGGCCTGCTTGCATGAATGGGGCTTGAGAGCATCCATTCTATTGTAGACCCAATACAATAGTATTCTGTCTCCTGCAGGCACCAGAAGTGGGCACCTAGGGGAGACTGTAAGAACAGCATATTTTTGTCTGTGGGACTTCTCAGGAAGAGCTGCTGTCTGTACATTAGTAGCCCAATGAACTTCTTTTACTTAAACCTCCACTTCCCCACACCAAATGTTTGCATCCAGAACATCTTGTGGCAAAAAATATCCCACTGTTAACTACATGTTGCTGAAGGATCACCCTTGTTTGTTTAGGCCCTACCTCTTTACTAATCTAATTTCATGGAGGAGACACTAAACATTCAAATTCTTTCTTTGTGTCACTCATCTCTAGCCCATCCCTCATGTGTGGAGTGAAGAGACCCCCACTTTGGCCAGATTCTCCCAACTAGGAACCACTTGGAATCCCCCAAGGAAAGGATCTGGTGCTACAAGAGCTACTGCAAGCTCTTACAGAGTTCTAACTCTTACTTTAAAAGATGCTTGATGGGATGATTCAAAGATCTGCTCTTGAAGGATTATCCTACATTACTGCCTTGCTCCATGCTAAAATGCAAGTTTGGTGTAAATCCATAGAGATGAAACAGCTCATGTCTGCTTGCACTCAGAAAGGGTTAATATGGGATTTTTAGAGGAGGACAAGCCTGAAATGTCTCATGTGCTCCAAATGCATTTTCCAGCCTGACTGTAAGGCATTGTTCCTTGTGTTTGCAAATCTGGCTAATGTAGTTCTCTGTGGCTGAGCAGAGGTGAGTGTTGAGTGAGGTCTCCCAACACCGACAGCTTCTCCTCAGCTAATGAGGTATCTCGGGCAATGGCAGTTGCCCTTTCTGGGCCTTTTGAGAAGGGAATGGAACAACCATTGCCAGATGTGGTGCTTATGGCAGCTGCTGCCAGCTGTACCTCCTTGGTGGAGGGGACCCATGCAGTGCTTGGGGGCTTGCTGTGAACTGTCAGAGTAGCTGGCCTGTGCAAAGGCATCTCGTCTCATCACAGCAGTGTAATAACTGAGCTATGCCAGTGGGGAGGGTGTGTATTTAAATCCCTATGGCCAAAGCAGGAATGGTTGGCACTGGTGAGCAACCATCTCCCATTCTCCCCTCTCAGTACATGCGTTACAGATAAAATTAGCTATGCTATAGATGCCTTTCCAGTTCTAGGTGTCCCTTGTACTGTCTTCCCCTTATGTCTGCGAGGGTTGTCAGCCTGTGACAAATAGTGCTGCTTTTAATCTGACTGTGTTTGGAGCTGAGGTTCAGCACAAATGGGCTATAAATTACAGATGGAGCTAAGCTGCTGTATCTTAATGCAGGTTGGATGAGGCCCCATAATGAAAGTCTTTAATCCTTGAGGCTCCTTCTTGTCTTTCTGGACTGCTGTGCTTTGTGGTGTCAACATTGCTGAGTAACGCTGCTGCCAGGGGAATGCCAGGGCTCCATGCTGTGAGCTGTCAGAGCGGTTGACCTCCTTTGCAAAGGGATCTCTTTGCAGCACAACTGTTTTGTAGGTCACTGCTTCTTTCTGATGGGTGCTTCCCAACAGTTCACACTGTTTTTCTTGCTAATTCCTTTCTGAATGTATGTAAGATGCTACCTCCCTGCTTAGGATGAGTAAGTTAACAGGTGAACGTTACTGTCCCGAGAATATCTGCTGTGTAGAACCAAGTCTATTCTCGTGTCTTTGCAAACACTGTCTTTCGGATGTTTATCTTGAGTGCAATTAAAAAGGATGATTTTGGTTTTGCTCTTCTAACAGTATTTGCCCAGAGCTTTTGAGAACAGAGCCAGGGTGGATATAGAAGTGTTGGCTGTACACATCAGCTGCATTCAGTTCCATGGGATCAGAGAATGTCAAATGTCTGTTGTTTCTGGTGACTATGCAGTCCACATGTCCATGACCATAGGATTATTGGTGCTGTATACCATACTGCTCTGGAGTGATGTTGAAGCATTGGGACTTGCTGGTTGTTTGGGTTTGTGTGTGCACTTTGATTTATTATTTTTTACTTTGTGAAAGCCCCTTGTGTGTTCATCTTTAGTCTCATCTCAGCTTTGCCCTGGGAAGAGCAGGGGGAGGTCTAGAAGAGGAGGTTTGATGCAAATTGACTGCTGCAAGATAACTGATATGGGGCAGATGAGAGAGTGCAGGGAGCCCAGCTTGCTGTGTGGATTTGGCCTGTTTCTTGGTGCCCCCTCCCAGTGCTGGAGCCAGCCCACTGCAGTTGCCTCTGCATTGAGTCCTCTTCTGCACTCCACTTGCAAGTGAGGATTCCCAAGCCTGGGCCAGTGCCATTGTCACTTCTGTAGTTGTAGTCAGGTTTGGCCACAGTTATAACTTCTCTGCAGGAGCTGTAGACAGTAGATAAACATAATCTTGCTATGTGAACTATGCTCAAAACACACATATTTGTTCGTGGAATTGCAGAAGCATGAGGAAGAGGATTTAAAACAGTAAAAGGACCACACATGCACCTCCTCCCGCCCATTGCTCGTGTCCTCACTGTTGTGTGTAAGCATAGTGCTTTCCTCTCAAGGTCTAGGTAATCCAACTGAACCCCGAAAACATGAATCTTGCTGTTTTCAGCATGGAGCAAGCCTGGAAAATGAGGGCCTTGGGGTGCTGTGTGCCAGTGGCCCGTTCCTGCTTTCAGGACTCAGCCAGACAGCTGCTCTATCAAGCAGGACAGGTTATGAACCATGGGTTTGAATTGCAGCCACTTGCAAGGAAATGGGGAGAAGTGTTTGAAGGCAGAGCTGCTATGAAAATTAAAAAGGAAAGTAATAGTAACAATGGAAAGAAAGACTTTAGAAACCATTTCCAAAGACTGTTCTGGCTGGAAGTTTAGCTGTTGAAGGACCCCAGCTGTAAACCCCATATCTAGTCTGGGTAGTCATATCTCACGGATATTTGAAGACTGAACTAAATCTCTAAGTCTTCTTGAGGAGAGAGAGCAGGCATTACAGCTTGTTTTACTAACATAAATTGTCCCTGTAACATCTCTAAGATAAAAGTTAAAGAAAAACTTGTGAGAGGATTTAGATGTCAATTTGAAGGTCTGTTTGACTCATTCCTTCCTTCTCATGTTGTTCCATGGCTCAAAACTGCCTTTTGGTGTCTCATCGCTCCTGTTTCTCACTTATTTAATTGAGAGTTTCTTATACTTGGGAGGCTGGCACCTCCCTTGTTGGAGATGAGGCAGTGTCCCATAGCAACTGCAGTGATTGTTGACCTGGAAAAATAACACAGGGGAAATCTAGTAAAGTGTTTTTACTAAAGCCAAGCAGTTGGGATGGAGAAGAGCCAGGAGCAGAGCCCTGTGCTTTAGAATGCCCATGTCTCTAGCAGCTGTTCAAAGGCTGTGTGGCAAGGAATGTAAGTGAGCACTGGTTTCATTTCTCTATCTGAAGAAATGGAAATTGGTTCCCCATAGCAGAGATACACTGGTATCATTGGTGATACCATCACCAATTCATTGATACCATCACCAAGTCATTGGTGAGCTCATCATCCCTTTGTGCTTTTGTGCCAGCAACCAGTGGGTGAGACCAACTCAGCAAAGTCTTTTTGCAGGACTCTTGGAAGGGGCTTTATTCAGTTGCAGACTCCCTGGAGTACCAGGGCTCAAGTGAATGAGCCTGTATCACAACCTTGTATGTGACAGCACAGGCAGTATTCACCTCTGCTGGGGAAGCCACCTGGCTGCAGGTACACTCCCTCCCTCCCAGAGGGAGATTGGGGGGTTTGTTGTCTGGTGTATTTTGGGACTTTAGACTTCAGTGGTGATGGGACCCTTTAGGACCTGGACAATTCTGGCTGCAGCTAGTTATCATTACTCAGTTGATAAACAGCAGTGTGGTGAGAAAGAGATGTTAATCTGTCTCTAGCTTTTTCTTGTACCTGCTAATTTCTTTCATGTTAAATGTCCCTCAAAGTTATAAGCTTGACATTTGGTTCCTCTTAAATGCCATCTGGTTATTCTATACAAACCCATCTTTCCTTGCTGGAGACTACAAAATCAAATCTGTGAGGGAGTTTGTCCATGTTTCCATCTGTCACAGTAGTCCTTAGCCTGGCAGAAGGCATGTCTGGTGCTGGAGCTGAAGAGCCCAGGTGTAAGATTGAGAACCTTATCAACAAGAGGCTGCTGTCTTTGACCTTCGAATCTAATGCATTTCCTGAAGAAAGCCTGGAGGATGGATGGGCACTTGTCCTTTTTCTGACTTGTTTTTGCCATGGCTTGTAAACATTCACAGTTCTCTGTGAACTGGAGATTTTCTTCATTTCATTTTTGTGTGTTAAGGTACAGAGTGTACTGGGCATGGTCCTGGAAACCCTGTTCTAGTTGATCAGTGGCTTGGATGAGATGATTATAAGAAGTGTCTTTTTAATATAAACATTTCTATGACTCGTATGCTGTGAATGAAGCCATGACCTGGTAGGATCTTTGACATGGAGATCAAGTTTTCTGCTGTAGCAGTGCCACAATTCTGAGTTTGAGGAAAACAAGGCTGTGCTTCCTTGGATGAAAGTAAAGCTGTGGCTAATACAAGACAGGGACTGTGCAAGGGAGGCTGGAGACCTGAACACAATACTGCTGTGTTTAGTGGGATGCTTTTGAAAAGAGAAAAATGCGAAAGCCTTAGAAGAGTCAAGGGAGAGAGCATTAATTTCCAAGTAGTTGGAGTGTTAGTCTTTGAGTCCTTATATCTTTATCGTTTCTAGAAATTCTTGTTATCTATACAGAGAGAAAATCTTCCTTTTTTTAACTTTCATTAGTCTTCATCTGTGTGGTGTATTGTGGCAAGGAGTTTCATGTGTAAAATAGCAACTCTGCAAGATTCATGAGCGATGAGCTAGTCTGCCATGAGTGATGGTTCTCTATTAGGGAGCATGGGAGTCAGGGTCTCATACACAGGAGCTTGGGAGACTTCAGTTCCCACAACTAGCATGTAATTTGTGGGAGGATTTACTAATAGAGAATGTAACAATACTAAACCAGAAGACCTTGCTAAATGACAAATGGGAAGAAAATGACGATGTTTCTGGTTGGAAGATGTGAAGATGAAGCAGGAGGGTATTTGCATGTAACGCACACAAAATCAGAGATGCGAGGCCGTCTGAAAGCCAGTACAGGTCATGGGACATAAGAGGCAATGTGACTTCTGAGACTTAGCATCTGTCATGCACAAAATGCACAATTGCTGGATTTTAATGCTTTTTTATGCTTAGCCTGTGATGTATATCATGAAAATATTCTAATTTTTGAGGGTATTGTCTAGAACAAGGGTATGATGACACCAGTGGGAATAATGGGAGAACCCAAGTCTGACTGTGTAGAGAAATGGGCTATTGGTATGTTCTTCCAAAAGGTGGGTGTCAGGAAGAATGGCTCCATAGGTGTCTCTAATTGTCTTCATTCTGGAAAGCACTTGATATGTTACTTGTAGAAACTGTAGTTGGTTAAAGAGCCAGTGCTTACGTTTCCATGACTAGTGTCAGGATGCAAGACTGGAGGATGCCCTTTTCTCCATGAAGCCTCTTGTATTGTCCCACCACTTACATTTCTTTGGGATATACTATGAGACCAAATCCACAGACTCAGTATCTTGTTGTTTGAAAGAGATTTCTCTCACAGCTGCTCTGAACAAAGCCTTCAGAAAAGTGATCGAGATAACTCACAGTGGATTAGTGTTAGGCTGCCTGTGGGACTGGTGAAGACTTAACAGAGAAGAGTTATCCCTATGAGACCAGGGGCCAGCAAGATTGCACTTCTACAGGAAAGAGTGAATATATTGGAAGCCCAGGACCAACAGACACAAAGACCTTCAAAGTGTCAATCATTGACTGAAATCCAACTCCCATGTTAAGCATCTCAAGCCAGTGACATTGTGCAGTAGCTCTCTGACCTGCATGTGCTAGATGTCATTGCCTCTTTTTTGAAGCAGGGCCATGCCATGTATTGACATTTACATGGTACAAAAAATGGCTGATAGGTTTCCCAGGCAGAGCTGTTAAACTTCACTGAAAACCCTTCCACATCCAAATGAAAGGGTTTTATGTGGGAATGAGCCACAGACTAAGGTCAGTACCTCTCAGGTTAGAATTGGAGCCTTAGCTTTTGTAAAGAAGACAGGACCCTGCTGTCTGTCTGTACAGCAGCTAGCACAATGGCACCTCAGTGTCAGCTGTCCCCTCTGTGAACTGCTGTGGCACAAACAAGGTATTATACCTGTTCTGGGGACAAGCAGAGGTCTGTTAACTTGGCAGTGTTCCTCAGTGCCAGCTGCCTTTCTTAAATGACACGTGTGTGTGAGTGCATACAAGAAAATTGTGGTTGCAGTGGGAAAAACAACCCCCTGCGCTTCCTTCAGGAATATCAGCAATGGGGGTAGAGCTGTGCCACTTTCACCATTCATCATTTAACAGTTGAGAAAGTAGTTTAAAGACTAGCTAGGAAGGAAAATATTTCTGATTTCTTAAAGGGCAATGTCAATAGAGAAGGGCAAAAGGTAGCTTTAAAAAAGGAGGAGGAAAAAGGTGGCAACAGGCTTGGGGGGGGAACAGAATCCACAAACACAGTCATATTGTGATGATCACAAAATAGGTGTGTTGACTTGCTAGCTGTGTCAGTCAGAATTTCTCCACTGTTCCTGTTTCCCTGCACCAGCTGTATGTGTCTTTTGTAGGCACCTAGTGAAGAGTAGTTGCTCTTCTGGGTCTCTGAGAAGCTGAAACACTCCAAGGATGCTTCCCTAGAACAATGGTGGAAGCAAAGCAGGTCCTCATCAGTGTGATGACTGCATGCTGCCTTATCTATAAAAGTCAAGGAGAGCACATCAGGCCTTTTTAACAAGGAAACACAGCATGTAACCTTTTGAAACCTGTTGCCACTGAGTTCTGTTGTGGGCAAGTAGCTTGTGAGACTCTGCTAAAAATGATGGGAATGCTTGTTTTTCTGGATAAAAAGCTGTAAGGAATGATGAAACTGCTCTTGTAGTGATCATGTTATTCCAGAACTGTCTCTATAAAGGTTTCTTTTGAAGTATTGCATTTTCCTTTGACTTACTTGCTTTTGGCCGCTGCCAGAGATACATACTAAGGTAGAGTTTCCTCTACGCAGGAAACTGCAGCAATGGGATCTATCTGACCTACAAAACCTTGGTTTCAGATATCCCAACCCTTCTCAAGAGGCAACTACCAAGTCTGTTCAGTGTTAGAACATGTTTTAATTGGGTATTTGGGTGTACGGTAAGTGGTTTGGAGAAGTCCATTGGTTGACCCAGAGCAAATGTTCCTGAAAATTCCTGATGGAATATGTGAATTATCATTACTCTTAGAGCATTTATGGGTGTTCAGTGGGACTGTAAGATCCTGTGCTGGCAGGGACAGCATAGTGTGTGCTGTTGAGGGGAAGTGTGGGTACACACATAGGATGGCTGAAGTTAACATACCACTTCCATTTGCGGGTACCTTGCAAGATGATAGTGCTGTTGACAGGATGTGTCTTTATTTCGGCGGTGGGTTTTGGAGATTCAGTTGTCCACGTGATGTGGATGTGGTAGG
>JANHGB010024781.1:0-16041 GCA_026283785.1 Coracopsis vasa | reverse complement strand
CCATGATGGTTACAAGCTGCATGCCTAGCAAGCTAAGGGTAGGGTATGTTCGTTGTGCTTGGGAGAGAGCTGGCGGTGCAGTGAGGTGGAAATAGCAGTGGGCTGTGTGTTTTGTGTTGCTGCAAGTAAGAGGCTATGATGGGAGTTTGAGGCTGGAGATGAGGATGTGTAAACAGGGAGGTGGTATGGCTGGGTGTGTGCGGTTAAGTGGGGTGATGCCTGCAGGATATGAGAGTAGGAGGGTGGGAGAAGCTGCTTGGGCAGCAGCAGGGCAATACTCAGTGTTCATGATGAAGCCTTTTATTTCTCTTTGCCCCCTAGATCTCCTACCCCCAAAGTGATGAGGACAGCGATGACTCTGAGGGAGAGAACCAGGAACTTGCTCAGATTGATAGAGGTAAAGGGATGTGCTTGTGTTCTTGGAAATGCCTCCTTCTCTGTTCCCAGTGTACCACAACCAAATACATTGAATCAGTCACCCTGTAGTCTTTGGGACCTCACAGGTAGAAGCTGATGTTACCACAAACTGCAGTCACGCTTTTCTTACCAGAGGTAGATGTGTTAAAGCATCAATGCTGCAGAGATGGGGCAGCAAAGATTTACAACTGAGCCAGCAGCAGAACTGGGACTAAAAATTTATCTTCTATTCCGTTCTTGTGCACCTGCATCATCTTTGTTCTAGGTTTCCTTTTACTTCAGTTCTGACCTTTACTTACCTTGCTCCCCTGGGCTCATTTTCTACTTAGCTTGCTCCCTTCCTCCTGTACTGTTGGTATTGGGCAGCCCTATTGACAGAGGACAGACAGGTGCTCTGCTGCTGGTTTTGGATCTGGTATAAAGCAGCTTAGAGCATCTGTTGAACTATGCTAAGTCTCTGCTGTTTGTGTATGCCCTGTGTTTTATTGTTTAGCCAAATTCAAGTGGATTCTTATGCAAAGGCAGAAGTTAAATTCCTGACCCACAGGACATGTCCTATCAAAATTAAAATCCTTGCCCCATATGCTTAACATAGAAAGATCTCAGCAGGACAGGTAAAGTGTGCCCAGCTTATGGCTGAAGGCAGGCTTTCTTCTATGACAAGCCTTGTAATAGAAAGAGGACTTTCATCTCCAGAAACCAGATCCCTATTATTTGAGCCACAGATATGCTGCTTAGAATAATGTAACTTACTTGCTTCCTCTGCCCTGAGAACTGGTCATTAGAACTTAATGGTTTTAGTTGGAAGCTAGTGCCTAACATCACATTTGTAAGATTAGGTCTTCTTCACGCTCAGGGGATGAGGTGGGCAGCAGATCCACGTTCTTGCTCTGTAACTAGACTTCCAAGTGACAGTTTGTGAGGGGATGTCTAGCAGTCTGGTCTAAGCAAAAGTCTGGGAACTTCGAAAGGGAAGCATTCAGCCAGAGTGGGTGTCTTCTAGGGAAGAAGAGGTGGGCAAACAGCTTGGAAGCTTACTTGGAAGGAGGTGAAAAACACAGGTCAGCAACAGGCAGGCCCAGGGCGTGGGACACAGATCTGCTCTGCCACTACTCTCTCTCCTTTTCCCACCAGAGAGAAGACGGAATTGTACCTTGACCCCTCTGGCCACCAACCAGCTCCAGAACCAGGAGAACCAATGCTGCAAGGTTCGTGCCCTCCTCCACGCCAGCCTTGACCGCCACAGCTCGGAAGAGGAGCTTGAGCGCATCCACCGGGAGTTTGCGGCTGAGAAGCGGAAGTGGTCGCAGGTGAGCAGGCTTGCCTGCTGCAGTGACAGCAACAACACCTCCTCCAGCGACGACGAAGTGAAGAACCTGTGCGCCATGTCCTTCCGGCCCGTGGCAGAGCCCACCGATGGCCTGCACGCCAGCCCCAGCCCCGTGCTCTTCAGTGCCTCCCCTCCCAAGAGACTCCAGCCCTTGGTGCGGAGCACAGCCTCCAGACCTTTAATCTTCACAAGTGTTGGGGCAGGCCTTGAGCAAGTCATGCCTTGTAAGAGACATCGACAAGGGTATGGGGATAAGGTCAGCAGGCCCAGCCTTGACCTGGAAAAAATGCAACAGGTAAGAACTTCGTAAGAGGAAGGCAGCATCACTTGAGAGAAGGTGGTGTAAGGAAAGGCATAAAAGAGTTATCGGGGCAGGGTTCAGTAAATTTATAGGGTTGCCTCTTGTGAATACATCTTCTTGTGAATACCCCCTTTAAGCCTACTTCTGTCTGTCTAGGATAAGCTAGGCCTAAGTGTAGCTACCGAAGTGTAGATACTCAAGTAGCTGCTGCTACTTGAGTGGCTCTTATTACAGTTGGGCTGTTCTTTTGCTTACCCTCTTTAGGAAGGCAACCCCCATTAGGAAGGCAACACCCATACTGTTCTGTTGATCACATGACAGGAACAAAATCACTGGAGTTGACTTGTGTCAAGTTACCCTGCTGCCATGATCTGACCCATACCAGTTACTCCAAAAGAAATTAATTGCTCAGGGGTGTATAAGGGGACACCTTTGTGATGAAAGTGATTGTAGACTTGATGATGATAGGTGTTTTCACACTTGTTGATCTCCTTGGGGCCTGCTCTCTCTACACCTCCTAGGAGTTTCACAGCAATGTAATCCAGTACTTTTCACCTTTTTAACACTTTACAAAGGATTACAGTTTGCTCTAGATGCAGTTAGTCTTGATTTTGGAGGACCTGTGTAGGGGCCTGGGTTTAAGGTGTGTAAATGCCAGGAGGTTGCCTTACTTCTGTAAATGGAGAAATGGATGGGAAATGGAGTGCGCCTGGTACTGGTGTGCTGGGCTGCTCTGCGTAGTGCCCATCTGGGATCTCTTTTCCAGGAGGCACTACTGCAGAGATAGTGTTCCAGCTCCCTCTTCATTACTTGTTTTTCTTGCACTGGTGTAGCACAACTGTTTGAAAGGGTATCTGCAGACATCTGCTGACCCTGGTAAACTGCAGTAAGTTAAAGACAGTTAATCTCAATTCTGAGTTTCCTCTTGCTAGGAAAGAATCTTACAGCCTCTGGTTGGTTGGATGTACTAGTTTTAACCTCACTAACAACAACCCCTTTAAGACTACAAGATGAACCCACTGAAAGAAAGGACTATATATTTATTTTCAAAGATGTATGCAAGTAAGACCCCTCCATTTCCCCATTACATTGCTGCTTGTTCTCAGTCCTGCTGGCAGCATGCATCCCATGAATACATAATGCAGGGACTTGTGGTTTCAGTACAGTTTTCATCACTCGCTCTTTGCTCTTCTAGCCAAGTTTCTGCTCACAGAACATTCAAAAGGCCCAGTCTTGCGTTTCACATCACCCAAATCTACTGATACTGACAGACTTTAATTACTTTCACATCCTAATGAGATGAGAGGAAAGCTGGTGAGCCGGTGCCCAGCTGCCTGTTCTTTTGGAGTGCATGTGAGTAAATGTAGAAATGTTCCTTTAGAGCAGGTGCTTGCTCTCATTCAGATCCCAGGCATAGCATCTACCTACTCTGCCTTAAGTTCTTCTCAGCAGTGTGTTTGGGAGTGTGTTGATGAAGGTTAGGGTATAATGAAATAAGTTTTATGAAGAGTTGTGGTTTCTCTGGGCAACTTTGTGAGAACAATTTGCTCCCTGGTCTATCCGCTCTCCACCCTTCTCAATCAATTGAGGCAAAGAGATTTGCAAAAGACATTGGAAGCTGGAGTGGAGTTGTGTGGTTTTTAAAGTACTTTTACACTTGTATGTTGTGGAATCACTGTTATAAATAAAGGCTATTCACTTGGTAGCTTTAATTTAAGAGTGTACTTTGGTGGGAGATAGGAGGAACAGAACACATGCAAAGCAAGATGTAGCCTGAATATTGGAACAGTGTGTGGTCATTTGCATTATTTTTATAGTTCTAATTTTGGTTAACTGTCAACCAGTAACACCTTGAAGCTTTATGATGACTTCTCACTTGCTATATGTACTTGTTTCTGCTACAAAAAAGGCAATAGAATTAGCAATAGCGTTGAAGATTCCATCTTCTGACATTTGGATTGTCATCAGCTTAGCTAAACTCAGCAATCTTATGAGAATGATCTGAAATCTCGGTTTTGTTTTGAGTTCTGCCACAAATCCTTGGGCAAGTCTCATTCCATACCTCTATTTCCGCACCTGTAAAATGGGACCAAGGTGTTTCTTGATCTGTTTTCATTCTCCAATAAAACTGGTATTAACCACCTGGGCAGCACTTGGAATCATGTGCTTTTCAGTCAGGTAAACAATATAAGTGAGGAATGATAATAGTAAACTGGCTACTGTAAGGCTTCATCTGAGCTCTCAACATCAAGCTGTTCTTTGCTATTCTTATCCTTGTTATCATGTGCTAGCCCATGAAAATACAGCTGAAAAGACGAGATGGAAACTTTTTTGAGCAGCAGATGTGGTTTTCACTCTTGTCCCTGAGTCCTACTTTCCATTCCTGCAGCTTTGTGGAGCTGAGAGATGACAGAGGATCAGGCAAGATTAATTTGTACCAGAAGCAGATGTGTTCTGAGACAGAACAGCACTTTTGGGTGCATGATGGGGTATGGGTTACTCAAGGGTTGAAGAAGAGATGTTGAGTGCTTTGCCTTTGCATCAAATCCTGTTTATGTTGGATGGTGATGGAAAATTAGTCCAGAGAGCTACTCTGTGGGATGTCTTGGGGATGTTCATTGATGAAAAGCTCAACAGGAGCTGACAGTATGTGCTTGCAGCCCAGGAAGCCAACTGTATGCTGGGCTGCATCAAAAGGAGCGTGGCTAGAAGTTTGAGGGAGGTGATTCTCCCCCTGTACTCCACTCTTGTGAGACCCGTCTGCAGTACTGCATTCAGCTCTAGGGGCAACAGCACAAGAGGGACTTGGACCTGTTGGATTGTGTCCAAAGAAGGGCCACAAAGATGCTCAGAGGGCTGGAGTACCTCTCCTATGAAGACCAGCTGAGAGAGCTGGGCTCGTTCAGCCTGGAGAAGAGAAGGCTCTGGGGAGACCTTATAGGAAAAGGGGGAATGGTTTTAAACTACCAGAGGGTAGATTTAGATTAGACATTAGGGAAAAAATCTTCAATATGAGGATGTTGAGACACTAGAACAGGTTGTCCAGAGAAGCTGTGGCTGCCCCATCCCTGGCAGTGTTCAAGGCCAGGTTGAATGGGGTTTGGAGCAACCTGGCCTGGTGGAAGGTGTCCATGGCAGGGGGTTGGAACTGGATGAGCTTTAAGGTCCCTTCCAACCCAAACCATTCTCTGATTCTAGGAAGTGTGGGAGAGACCAAGTGGGCTGGGGGCAATCTGAGCATGTTTAAGGTGTTAGGGAATTGCTGTGCTTCTGCCTTCATGGCCTGTGGATAAATGGAAATCTCTATGATCTGAGCATTTCAGTTCAGCCTCCCTCAGCAGGGAAGGCTGCACAGGAGCAGGCTTAAGAAGCCCTTTTCTGGTGAGGCGCCAGGCCATGCAGACACCCATGCCACAGCAGTGAATGCCTTCTCCAGCCACCCCTTGATCATGGTCCTTGGACAGCAATGTCGTTACATGCAGGCCCTGCTGCCATCCACTTGTTGAATGAAGACAGTGCATGTTCTAGAAAGCCTGTGGTTGCTTCCACCCTGTTACCTTCAACAGACCTAACTCTTACAGCAATGCTGAGAGCATGAGGTCAAGGAGAGCAGGGACATCCTCAAGGTGAAGGCATGGAGGGATGCAAGGGTCAGCTAAGGTGTAAGGCCATCCAGAGTGTCACAAAGACTCAATGGAGTTGTTGAACTTATCCCCATGGGATGAGACTAACTGGTCTTGGCACATTGTGTAAATGGAGAGGAAGTAAAGGGTCCTTCCTCCAGTGCTGTTTAGTGGGACTGCCTGGAGCTCCTTTGAGATCTTTCAGCAGCTTGAGAAGCCAGAGTGTAGCATTTCAGGGAGAGAGAACATAAGATATCTCCCTTGGAGGAGAGCAGCTTTGGGTTGGCATGATGAGCAATCCGGATTGTCCTCATTTATGTGTGGGTAGGTGGCTAGTAAGGAAAGCATTGTTTTCAAATACAAGGCAGAGAGTTTGGCTACCATGGTGTATTTCCAGTTACACTACAAAGTCACTAGGTAGTTCTGAGCAAGTTGTGAAACCTTCCTGCTATGGTTTGCCTGCCTATATGATTAGATAATATCAATACTCTTGTCTTATGGAGGCTTAATGCATTATTTAAAGTGCTTTGAGGTGCTAGCATAAAAAAGGCCATCACAGAAGAGAAAAATGCATCCTGTGCTGACATTTGGATTTCTCACTGCAGACTCTGCACCCCTTTGGTGGGTGGATAGTTGTAGTGCACAACAGGTAAGTGCAACTTCATCTTGGCTTGTAATATCAAGCTCAGCAGTGCTTCTGCTGAATGTTTGAATGCTGGTACTTTGGTTGCACTGGGCCTGGTAGGGTGATTGTCACTTGGAAGCTTTCTTGGGGCCAATACTGGCTGCACAGAGGCTGCAGGGCAGCACTCAACACCCATGAGCAAGGACCAGTGTATGACCCTTGGCTCACTGGGGTCTGGCCTTTGGGCTGCTAATGGCTCCAGAGTGAGACTTCCATATCCTTACCACAGCTGGTCTTTGCCCTTGTCTGTCGCTCCAGGACTTGACAAATAGCTTCCAGATAGAGAACGTGTGAGCTCATGAGTCCTTTTCACCTCTTGGCCTCCCATCTGAATCCAGGCCTTGTCAGCTCCTGAAAATTGTTATCATCTGTTTGCCTGTCTGAGCCTGCCTCTGTGCCGATGGGGAGCTGGAGACCTGGCTGCTGGTGCTGTCTCTGCCATGGGCCTCATTCTCCAGAGGGACTGAGTGGACTTGAGGGACTTGTGCTTAGTGTTAATGGCTTACACTATTTCCCAAGCAGCCCCATGCCAGAACTTGTCTCTCCCAGGTGTGAGAAACTGGGCCATAGCAGCTCTTTGTCCCGGGGTGCAGCAGAGTGCTTGCTGAAGCAATGCAGTAAGGAAACAGTTGCAGAAGCTGATTGCGCCATTGCAGAATGAGAAATCCTGCTTCTGGTAACCTCCTGCAATTTTGCTTTTATTTGTCACCCCCAGAAGTATTCTACACCAGCTGTTCCTCCAGCACAGAACCTCCTGTCCATCTCACCCCTACCAGCATCTGGCACCAAAGCAGCCAGCAAAACAAAGGCTGTGCCTGGCTGCTGCAAGGCAATCCGAGCATGAGAAAGTTTGGAGCTGAAAATGACTGGTGGTCCAGGCTACTTGCCTGCGGGGATGTAGCTCTGGGACTCTAGGCATGGACCACATGAGTGGGCGATGGGGCATGGTAAATGTGTCTTGTTCTTTGCACATTTGGAGGAGCTGAGTTGATGTTCTCTTCTGGTTTGATGTTTGCTACAAGGACTCTGGCTCAGTGCCACCCGGCTGATGTCTGGTTTGCTGATTAAGGCACTCCTAGTTTGACAGTGGTGGAGAGGGGGGAGTGGGAAGGAAGGGTGCTGTCTGGAAGGTAGAGACTCAATAACAAGGGAAGGCATGAGGAACCCCACCCTGCCCCAAGGGGGTGATTATGACTCTGCCAGGCAGCAGATACCTCTTTCTCTGTGTTCCCTAAGTGTTCTCTGGATGGTTATCTAATCCATGCAAAAACATGCTGTAATGGAAGTGCCTGTGTGCTGCTGGGCTGGATGAATCAGAGCATCAGAGAGCAGTAACCCATGCAGAACTTGGCCCAGCTGCTTCCTAGAAAGGGTAATGATTTTCTCTTCTTTCCTGAAGGAGGCAATTGGGCTGACTATGTTTTCACTTCACTGACAGTAAGGTTCACCTGCTGCCATGGTGCCAGGTTGTAAATGCCAAGGGCAAAGTAAGTAGGATAATGTAGTCCTATTCCTAAACTCTTGGCATCAGTCAGTATGACAGAGGTTAGAGCCTTCTCACAGAATGGTTGAGGTTGGAAGGGACCTCTGAAGATTATCCTGTCCGACCGCTGTGCTCAAGGATGGTCACCTACAGCCAGTGGCCTAGGACTGCATCCAGACAGCTTTGGAGTATTTCCAAGGATGGAGACTCCATAACTTCCCTGGGCAACATGTGTCAGTGCTTAGTTACCCTCACAGTAATTGTGTTTTCTGTCATTCAGAGGGAACCTCTTCCTGTGTTTCAGTTTGTGCTCATTGCCCCTGGTCCTGGGCACCACTGAAAAGCACTGACTCCATCCTCACTTCAGGTATTGGTACACAATATAAGAACAATCCAGGCTCTCTCAGCCACTCCTCATAGGAGGGATGCTTCAGTCCCTTAATCATCTTTGTGACCCTCTGCTGGACTTCCTCCAGTAGCTCCGCATCTCTCCCGTCCAGAACTGGACCCAGCACTCCAGGTGTGGCCTCACCCCATGAGAGCTGTTGATGCTGTGTTCATCTTTCAGGTGTGCTACTTGCAAACCTTCATTCTGATCATGCATCTCTCCTTGGACCTCTTCTATCATTGTGTTAGCCCTATGATAGTGTGTTGGCTTGTCTGTTCCTAGTGCCAAACACTTCAGCTCTTCTCCCTTAATCCCTTCCTTCCCTGTTTTGCCTGAGTGCATTTTTCACCTGGTTTTGTAACACATGCAGAGGGGCAACAGTTCAAGGGGGAGATGGCCAAGTGAGCTACTATGTGTGCTTCTTTCTGGAAATATTTATCTGTCTCTGGGTATCTGGCCATGTAACTTTGCCTTCTTTTCCAAGGAGCTTGCATGTTGGTGAATATAGCTACCATGAGACTTAAGTACCATTTGGGCTGTCTCCAAGCATAAGGCAGCAGCCTGAACATCTGCTGAAACCTGGTTCCTTGAGGTGCTGCTTTGAATCATGAGTGTGGGGATTAGGTTGGTCAGAGTGATTTGGAGTGCACCAAAGAGCTTGGGTGAAGGAAAAGGAAGATTAGGGAAGGAAATTAGATGTGGCTGAAGTTTGGAACAGTATGTGTTAAAGGCAAGAAAAGAGCTGTGAGGAAGATGAGATTAAGAATGGGTAGAGACAGAGCTAGAGAAAGTAATTTTGTTGTATTAAGATTCCCAAAGGGACAATAAAAACCCTGGCACCAGTGGCAGTAAATTATGAGCCTAAGGTTAAAGCCCGATGGCTTATCATTTAGATTGGCAAGCTTGCTGGCTACCTTCCCATCCCTGCTGTCCTTTTTTCCCCTAAGCTCTTAAGCTTGGTAAGAAGGTATTAGGCTAAAGCCAATTCTTTGGCTGCAGACCAGAGAGGGGAGATCAAATGGGCATATGGGCACCACTGGCATGTGTCCTTGAGATGTGACTGAGGGAGAAGTCTTGAGTGAGGGTGGTGATACTGTGTGAGGCTTGAACTCCTGGTGTGACTGAGGGGTAGGTAGGCCTGGAGGGAGTCAATTTGGGGGTGGGAGGGGAGAGTGTTGCCACCTGAAAGTGGCTGCCAGAATATCTGCATATGAATTGACAAGGCTGGGGGCTTGATCTCTATCCTTTTACTCTCAAAGAACTACAGAGAATAATTCCTGCTTGAAGGAATAGAAGGAAAGCCCAGTCCCCCATATTTCCTGCAGTGGTTCATGGTCAGCTGGTGGCAGGCCACACAAATCATCATGCAGCAGACCCTAGAGATCCTAACTGCAGGTGGGGTTGAATGGCAGTCACAGAGTGGATGCTGGGTTGGATACCCAAGGATGTCCATCTTGCAGCATATTCCTCTTCTTTCTCTTGGGAGGTGGCTGTTGTGGGTGTTTTGTGAAGAAGGTTTTCCAAAGGGTGTTTTGTTTCTTGTTTTGACACAATACAGTACAGAAGGATGATGCTGGCACATTTTCTTCCCCACTGTCTGAATTCAGCCCAAGTAGCCTTGAGGGCCTGGCAGATTAAGAAGTTTTGCTGCAACCTGTTTGTACTTTCCAGCAAGACCAGTTAGTAGATGTTACTTGGAAGTGAAGGCCAGGACCTTCTCTATAGTGCTTTCTTCTGGAATAAGGCTGGATTGTTCTCACACAGCCGTGGTGTGTCTGAACTAGAAGTGCTGCCTGGGTTGGGTCCCCATGTGGCTGTTGAGCTGGCCAGATACCTCTCCTTTCCCACTCCTCCTGCAACATGTGGCTCATTGTGATACAAATATCTCATCCTTGCCTGGGGAGAAAAGGAGTTTGCAGGTGGCTTCACCATATGCTGTCACTGCCCATGTTGCATTTGGTTTGCAGATGAATGGATCTCTCTTCAGGCGTGGTAAGTTACATCTTTTGCTTATGCTAGCAACCTCTGAAAAGGAGAAAGCCTCACGTTTACCTCTTCAGAGGAGCAGTGAGGTGAGCTTGAGGAGATTAGAGCGGGTAAACAGGTATTTAGAACCAAGCTGGTTATTCCTTACGTAGTCCAGAAAGTGCTTGATGGCAGCTTTTGGCTTGCTTTTCTTACTGTTACATAGATTAAGAAACTGAAATGAGCAGAAGAGATAGGTTAGGCTTTTTCTCTTGTTCCTACCCTACCACCACCACTAAGTGTTGAATTCCCACCTTGAGCACTTATACAAATAACCAGTCTCTTAAAAGTCAGCACCTATAAGACAACAGGGGCTGCTGCTGCTTAAAAATCAGATAGTAAGAGGCTTGTTCAAAGCACTACAATGGTATCAAGGAATGGAAAGTAAGAGGTTTTTTTTTTCCCCTTTGTTTTCCACTGGCACTGCTTAGTCCTGTATCTCTGAAGCAGGACACTGTCCTCATCCAGCACTGCTTGGCACTGGTGCTTGAGAGGTGTGCTTTGCACCCTGCAGTCTCCCCTGGGGTACTGCTGTGAGTGAGAAGGAAGGAGGGAGGTGGTAGCGTGGGTTTGGAATCAACAGAAACAGTGCGGTCCTGTGATGGTGCTCATTAACTATTAATGGCAGGCCTTTGTGCCCTGGGTCCGCCATGGCACACTGAAAGCAAGCAGCTTGTCCCAGGGCAGGTCTGACACATGGAAATATAGCAGCCATTGCTGTTCAAGAGGTAGAAGCTGGCTGAGCTTTTAAGGCTAAGCCTGCAAGTAGAGTAAACACTCTAGGAAATACTCTTTTTGGACAAGCTTTGGCATAGTAGAATAGCCAGCCTGGCTGTCAACAGCACAGCTGTCCTTGGCATGGGCTGGGGCTTAGCTCTGATTTTCTGCCTTAGCTCTGAATAGCCTCTCCATTGTTGGCTCACATGAGAACTGCACTGCTGGGCTCTGCTCGCCCTTTCTTTCAGCCTGTTGATGTCAATGGGAGTTTTGGGCATTGGTCCACAGCTCATCTCGCAGGAGGAGGCACTCAATAGAGGCATGGATCTCCATAGTAGATGGAGACTGAGTTAAACCAGAGCAGATTCTCTTCTAAACCTCCCTGCCCTTCTCCAGAGCTCTGTTCTCAGACACACACTTCTTGCTGAGCTGCAGTTGGTTTTGAGGAGATGACTGCTATGTCAGAGGTGAGCCCTTCCTATCCAAGACACAAACATATAATTACATTCTTTTCTGAATTCAAGGCTTCAAAAGCATAGGTGTCCTGAAGGCCCCAGGTACATTAAAAGAAAGCACAAATTAAGATACTTAAGAGAAGCCCTATTAAGTTTGATGGTTTTCCTTATTGAAAATAATCTTTTCAATCTCCTGTTGGACTTTGCTTGTTCATCAAAAGCAATTTCCATAGGAATGAATTTACAACACTGAGGATCCTCTAGAGTGTTAGGAACTTAATATAAATGAAGTCTGTGGTCACGTCTATGCTAGGCAAACTGTATTTTTAAATCTAAAAATGTGCTTGTGTTTTAAGACCTTGGCATATCCCTGTAAGCTATAATTTCACCTTCATGCCTTTGATTATGGAAAAAGTAGGTTACACAAAGGATAAAACCCCGAATCACTTTGCAAGTTACTTTGCAATCTTCTTGTAAGCATGTTCATTTTTGATGGCATTTTTGCCTACTTATGGAGATTTCAGGAACCTTCCTATTATCTTGCATATCACTTCAGAGGTTCATCACACATCCTCTAGGCTCTGGCGTGATGGTGTGTGGTCATAATACATGATTAAGGAACAAAGTCCAGTTTAACACATCCTTTTCCAAGCTGCAAAGCCTGTGCATCTGTGCAGTTCCTGGTATAGGTAGGAATATCTTTAAAATGGAGCCAGTTATGTGTCCCTTTTTTCTCACTGCTGTTAAACCTGTTAGCTGTTATGTTACAGGTGATGTGGTCTCCAGCTGGGGAAACCACCATAGGGAATGCCCTGAGTTTGCTCAGGGAAGTGTTACTGCTATTGTTTCCTGTATGTGCAGGAAAGATGGGCAACCCTCACACAAGAACGTTCTGTACCTGGCAATATAGCATCAATAAGATGCTATATTGAGCATACCTTAATGTAAGTCTCAACCTAAGATGTGTCACTTTGTTTGGAGCTCTGGTTGAAATAGCACAGCGAGTTCATGATACATATAATTTCATTGTAGTTCTGAATCTGGTGTATCATCAAATCAAGCTCTTAACTTATCTTCAGCTTAATAGAATTTCATGTCATCCTCTGAATAACATGGCCAGCTCTAAGTATTGTTAGAGGTACGAGTGTAATTATGAGCAGTGGAAATGGTGCTGTTGGAAGATGTAATTTGAAGGTGTGTTTTTGAGCAGAGGGACTTCTAGTAGGATGTCCTTATAGTGTTCCTGTATCTTATCTTTCATCATTCAGACAATGTAGCAGTCAGACTTGAGAAGAATAAGTGTGAAAAGGCATTTTTGTGCTAATTCTTTCTGTCTGCGTTTTGCAGGCTCTCACTATGGGCAGTTATGCTAAACAGCCTATGGGAAGACCCTAAAGATTAGTGCAACAGTAAACCACAAGAAGCTGAAACAAATCAGGTTGCTATCTCATGATGTGGCTGCTGGTAGGGTTTGAAGTATAAAGCAGTGGTAACTACTGCTGCAACCGAGACTTGCCTGTGCTGGGTCCACTGTATAAAACTGTACTGAGTTGAGACACTGGTTTGTTTGCTTTCCAGATGCAACCACCCAAATCATGCAAACTACCTCAAAACTAGTCATATAAATGTGGTGTCAATGTTTGCTTTTATTATCAACCTTTCTGAGCACAGAAGATCTTAATAACCTTGGCCTTGAGACATTCAGATCTGTCTTTGGACTCTTTCTTCTTTTAATGAGATGACCTGAGCTTTTGTTCTTCCCCAGTGTGGTGGGTGAATGAGCTCTCTTGGTCCTAGGACATGACTGTTTTGTAAGCATCAGATGAGCCAAAATCCTGAACTGAAAAAAGGAAACAACAAATTGATTTGTGTGTTAAAATTGATGCAGGTGTTATGAGCACTGGCACGTGTTATACAGGCTCTCAGGTGGATCTTACAGGCTTTTGAGTTGAAGGTGTATTTCCAATGATTTGGAAAGTGGATCTTGATGCTCACAATTGAAAACAATACAGGAGGTCAGCAGTTCTCCAATTAGTGCTTTGGGCACAGCTATAAGGGTTGCTATGCTCTGCTAACAAAGGCTGGGGAGGTGGTGGCCTGCTTCTGGCTCTGAGCTGATTCATCGCTGCTATCACATAGAGAAGGTTCAAAAAGTTGGCAGGAGTGATGCGTATCCTGTGCTGGCACCCATGGACAAGAGGAGATGCTGAAGCTCAGTGCATTGAAGTGACCAGAGAAAGCACCTGGGGAGGCTTCCCTGGACCAGCTTCTGGGCCATCTGGAGTCACATGTAGCCATACATGAACAAAGAGGGTGAAATAGGGTACTGGAATCCACGAGTGCTGATCTCCAGTGCTGAAGGGGACCATATACCTACTTAAGAGGAAGGGACAGAGCACCAGGTGAGGGATACTGGTGCCTCTGAAATCCTTGCAAGCTGTTCACATGGGTACAGGCCTAGGTCAGCCCTTTTAAAGTTGGTGGTCAAACCCCATCAAAAGCTCTGAGCTTCAACCTACAAATCCACTTCGTGGACATCTACTTGAAGACAAACAAATGGTCTCCCAGGTTTGTTAATAATCTTCTGGCCTGTAATTTCTAATACATTGCTTGTTTATGTAAAATTATTTTCATGTGCCCATGGAAACAAATGAGATCTCAAAAATAGCATCATATGAAAGGAGAGATGCTGAAATACGCAGACATGACATGTACATGTGTGTGTCTTGGGAAGAGGAGTGGGACTCTGTGCCCTGTGTTCAGACTTTGTGGAGCCCGAAGAAGCCCCATAGCTCAGGATGTTTGTTTGCTTGTTTGACAGGCTTGGTTTGGCTTCCCAGAGCTCTTTATGCAGTCAGCTTGCATTTCACTTTTCTTCAGAGCTTCTCCACTGTCCACAGGTCCAAGTTCTCATCTGAAGATGTGACCTTGTGTGTGTTCTGCTGAAAGCTGCCTTTGTGAGCGCTCCCAGCAGCACCGGCTGAACCCAAGGCAAGGGGTCCCATAGGGTAGTGTCTCTGGCACTCAGCTGGAAAGAGGGTGGGAGGTTATTCAGTCATGTTTTGAGGTTTCCATTGTGAAGGACAGGCCATGCCTGCCTTCCATGCCACTGAAAAGTCCTTCCCTCCTTGAGTCCAATGAGTATACCCCATGTTGCCCTATTTTTGAGAGCACTTTACTAAGACCAACCCTCTAGGTAAGAATCTGCTGAAAAGGTGCATATTCCAGGTTCTCCCCAGACCAACCCACTGATCTCCATTGTACAGTTTCTGTGATGGATTAGATAGGTACAGTGTGAGGCTTCTACCTTCTGAAAAGTCCCTCTTCTAACTATACTCTTTAGAGCAGGCTTTTGGGCTCACAAACAGGCATTCCAGGCCAAGAATTTATACTTTAAAACATAAATACATGATATCAACATCTAAAACATTCACGTTGGCTCAAAACCATGAAGAAATTGGCTTAAAAATCTAGACTTGAAAGAATTTTGACCTTTTTCTTTTGCCTTCCCTGTGTACAGCTATTCTTTCCTCTGCCAGGCTGAACCTGTGCGAGCATGGAGTCACCTGGAAATGTGGTATCCCAGATGCATAAGCTGTTCACTTCCTGGCTGGTATGCACTAGAACCTGTGGCTTGCACAGAGCCTTTGGAGTGTCTTGTAGGTTTTTCAGTTAGTGGATGGTGTACAGGTAACCTGGCACTCACCCTGC
This sequence comes from Coracopsis vasa, assembly GCA_026283785.1. NCBI lineage: Eukaryota > Metazoa > Chordata > Aves > Psittaciformes > Psittacidae > Coracopsis > Coracopsis vasa. The sequence goes on along the minus strand of JANHGB010024781.1, from coordinate 906 downwards.
TAGTGCCTGTGTGCTTTGGGATCAGAGCAGCCATCTGTGGATTCTCTTCCTCTCTGTGTCCCTGTAATGTCACAGCTGACAAGAGCCTGTACCTTTCATTGGTTTTAATTCTCTTTCTTCTTTCCCAGTGTAATACAGCTGTGTGACTCTGAGTCCTCTCTTCCTGCTTTGGAGGAAACTGTTTACTCTGTTGCCTGACTTGTGCTAATGTCTTAACCCCTTCTTGGTGTGCTCAGGGACATTGTTTAAGCAGCATTTCCCATGTGCTGACAAGGGGAACAGGATAAAGCTGCAAGCAGTAACGTGCCTTCTGCCCTCACTCTGCCTATGGCAAAAGTCATTGGGGAGGGAGGGCTTTGGACTCGCTTCCGAGCCAAGGCTTCAGTTAACAGTCACAAGCTGGAACTGCACAAGTGAGATACACTATAGAGACATCAGATGATATGTTAGACCAGACTGGATGTTCCCTGTGGACGGCTCTGGTACCAAGGCCAGGAACAAAGTGAGGAAACAGTCACGTTGGCAACCCTGAATTAAAAGCCTTGTAAGCTTTTCCTCAAAAGCTCCTACCATGCCTGCCAGCTGTGAAATTAGACCCTTCTGTCCCTTCACACCCCTCCCTCCTCCATTCCCAGGCTCTAGTGAGCAGGAGGGGCAAGCTCAGCATTTGAACTTTGATAACTTTGGCAAGTGCATCTGAGCGATAGGGAATTAATGAATCCTGCTCCTTCTTTATGTTTGTGTTACTCCACAGGTGCTGGAGGTTTTGGTCATATCTGCTTGCTACACAAATGGAGCTTTGCGTTCTTTCCAGGCCTCAAAGAAAACCAGTGAGGGATTTGGGGTTGGCGAGGAGTGAATAGATGAGCCATCTGATGTACCCTGCAGACCAGCAGACTCAGACCC
>JANHGB010024778.1:10273-20623 GCA_026283785.1 Coracopsis vasa | reverse complement strand
GGGTCTCTGGGACCTCCATCTTTTAGAGCTGCTTTGGTAACACTTTCAGCCAGTGCTTCATCCCTCAGTGATCATAGGGTGAATCTTCCTTTTGTTCTATGTAAAGTTATACGTAGGAACTATATATATATATATATGCATCTATTCATAAAGATGTATGGAAAATATTATTTACTTATTTAAGTGTTCAGTCTCTGCAGACATGAATTTCTTTATATCTCTTCCTCATCCTACCCACAGATTGAACACCACAAGTTGTGCTTTTCTCACTTGGATGCTGCATAGGAGTGAGGGATCTTGTAACTGATGTAAATGGTAAAGCCCAAATGCACCTAATGGACTTTATCTCTCTCTTCTGATTTTTCTTTGTGGGCTGTATTTGCCACTTTCCTTTGAAATGAAACTTAAAGGCTGGTCTGTGCTCCTGCATCAAATGAAGCTCAGGTATGGATGGCTGTTTCATTGTTGGCCGTGGGAAGTTGAACTGTTTCTAGCTGATGCCTACTTTGGCCGTTGTGCCCTTCAAAACCCATACTGTTCCCTGGGATTGTGAGTCATACAGGCTGGCAGCAGGTCTCACAACAGAAGGCAGAGCCAGGAAAAGAAGAAGTTTCCCTTTAAACTTCCCTTCCCATCCTTTCTTTCTAGGATAGTGTCTGCTTTTCCCAGTTCCTGAAAGCTTCTGTAGAAACATCTGCAAGTCCATGATCAGGGCAAACAAGAGGCCTAGATACCACCCATGAGCACAGAGCTCAATGCTGGGGAAACAGAGATGCTTATAGCATCTCAATAAAGTCTAAGCCAGGCTGCTGTTGATAGGATGTGCATCAATGGTGGTAAGCTGGTGTTTCTGGCTCAAGTTTGAAGCATTGTTAGCACTGAGATTAGTATTTGTTTGATTACTGGTCCTAAAGAAGAGCTGGAGTTGATGGGTTTCCACTGACACTGTAGAACTGTACTAATCCCATAGTTATGGCATTTCAAACCATCTGGAGGACAACTGATTTCACTGTGTTGGCCAACAGAACATAGGGACCAGCATGCTGACCTTCTAGCCATTCTTTAGACCCAGACTTTGATATTTATGTTGCCTACTGACTCAATGAACAATTTCAGCCCATTCTGGTCATATCTGTATCATACTAAATGCAGGACAAGTGTTATGATAAGATACTCTACTTTTCCTGGATTATTGAGAGTTGCTCCACTTCCTTATTGGAATTAACTTTGTCTTTGGTGTTCTGGTGCAGACGGGTTTTCAGAAGGATTCAAAGGTAGGTTTTGGGCAGGCTTTGGAAATGACTGTATGTAGAGGATAGTAGGTGTATAATGAGGTGTGGGTAAAATAGGAAACTGGACTGTGAATTCTGGATGCGATGGACACCAAGGATCAGACATGCCCAAATCAAGTTGTTCCAGCAAAAATTGAGGAGGACTTCATTTCATCTCAGGAATATTCAGGCAGAATGAGGAAATTGTAAGGTGTGGGTTTGGAGAGGATGGAGAAGGCAAGGAAGACAAAAAGTAAGAGATGGGAGATGGGGAACTGATAGTTAATGCTTCAAGGGCTGCAAATAGGAAGTGTCATGTGGAGTATGGAGAAGGGACTTTCCTGTTTAGGCCTCATCAGTCAGGTCTGTAGGTAAAGCCAGGCTGGAATGATTCCCTTCTTTGGAGTCAGCCACATGAGCAGCTCTTCTAGGAATCAGTTTTCTCTCTCCTACAGGAGACTCTGGGTCTTGTGGAGGTGTGAATTATGGTCAGAAGTCAAGAGGAAGGTGATAGATCCTCCTTACAGCCACTGATGGAGACTCCCCACTTGAGCTGAAGATGCAACTGGTTCCTCTGGCAGCTGTTACTGATCCTCCTTGCCATTCTCCAACCTTTGATAGCCATTTCAACATGAAAATGTCTTAGTCTCACTGGGCAAGAAGAATATGGAGCCCTTAAGACCTACTGATCAAGAGAGGAGGTGAAGCTGAAGGTTTCTACAGCTGGAACATGGCAAAGCATCCATTGATATTCCAGGAACTATAGCCTATATAGGATCTGCTGGATAATGTCACAGGAGGTCTGGAGATGCCCATAACTTCCAAGAAATTTTCAAGAAAAGCAAATAAAAGCTTCTCCCAGGTCCTTCCATCCGTTGTGTGTCTTCAATGAGGGACTGTGATGGAGAGGGCAAGAAGGCGTCTCTCCCCAACATGTTTTATTGAAGGATGTGTCATAGTGTGGCCATGTAAGCTCTTCATCACTCCAGACTTTGCCTTCTAATGAAGGAAGTCTCACTCTTTGCTGCTGAGCTTGTCCAGCACCATAACTCCATGCAGTGTGCAGTCCAGAGGGAAACTTATCCCATTGCAATGTAGGACACCTATTAGTGTTTGTCATCTTATCTTTCTGGGGACGGCAGCTCTCTGGCTTAAATCTTCACTTGTTGTCCATGTACTTCGAAAGCCCTTTTGCTAGGTGAGAACGGACATACCTTTTCAACAGGGACTCAGTGCTGGCCAACAGGCCATAAAGACCACTGAGCAGAAAGAGCTTTAGGATTGGTGGTATTTCCAGGATCAACAGGATCATTTTAATCCCACAGGAAGTTGCTGGTGTTATCATAGAATCATAGAATCAACTAGGTTGGAAAAGACCTTTAAAATCATCAAGTCGAGCCAAGGAGTTACTGCCGTGTCCAGTTCCATCCTGGTTGGGAATGGAAGAGAATCCAGTTTTAAATGAACTTCCCGCTCTGATAGCCATAGAAGAGGAATGATGGTTGAAATCTCTGAACTTACATGGTATTGTTTCCCCCCTCCCTTCCCTGTTTTCCCTTAAGAAAGAAAGGAGAATACAAGGGAGGGGGATGAGAGCCTGTCGAGTTGTTTGATCTGACATCCACACACCACGTTCACCTTGGCAGATGGCAGGAGGGATGATTGCTTAGCACTGCATGTTTGACATCTCACAGAAGCAGCGAGGCTGATGTGGTAGGCCTGTAGCCATTGGCAGCTGCTCTGGTCCCTACACCGGGAGAAGGAGGTGCAGCCCTCATTTCACACCTCGCCATGCAATCCAATGCTTTCGGGGAGCAACTCGTGGTACATCTGCTTGCCCCCGCCTCCTTCTTCCCCTCTCCCCCTTTGGCTCTTGGTGGTGGTTGGCGGCTTGCATGCTGTTTCTTGCCTTGTCACCAGCTTGTGTGACAGGTGAGGTAACACGGAGGGTGCAGAGCTGCAAAGGAGGTTGCTCCAGGGCTTTCCAACACTGCGGAGGTGAGCTCGCTCCAGCGAGGGGGGTGATGGGGGAGCTAGGTGGGAAAGCAGGCAAACATCTGTTCACTTCACTTTGCAGAGAGCAAGAAGGCGAATGGGGAGGAGGTGATGGGAGAAAAGTGCATTTCTGACCAGAAAATGAGGTGATCTAATGCTATCCGGGATCCCATGGGTTAAGGTTCACCCAAGCAGAGGGTGACCTCTCCATCTCCTCTGTATGGATGAAGGGATGACCCAATGACTTCCTTTGCTCGGGAAGTTTGCTGCAGTCATCTGTGCTATTGCAAGAGTTAAGCCTCCAGATGACCACCTCTAAGTGTGTGTCCTGCTCTTGCTCAGATCTGTGACTGTTTGTGTAAAATCCCTTGCTTGAGTCTCTGGTACCGAGGCTCCTTTGAGTTTCTTGGCCTTGTTTAATCTGGTGGTGTGGAGGGTGAATTGCTGTGTTTGCTGGAAAGTATATATGCAACAAAGTGAGAAATCTGAGAGGAAAGTGAAGCTGGCCCAGACGGCATCATTAGTCCATCATTAGTCCATCATTAGTTCACTCTCTCCATCATGCAAAACTGGAAGGATCTTCCTCATGTCACCTGTTGCTGCAAGGAAAACTCAAGGAAAAAATCAGATTTTGAGTCATAGAATCATGGAATGGTTTGGGTTGGAAAGGACCTTAAGATCATCCAGGTCCAGCCTCCTTCCATGGGCAGGGACACCTCACACTAGACCAAGTCTCACAAGGCACTGTCAAACCTGGCCTTGAACACTGCTAGGGATGGAGCATTCACCACTTCTTTGGGAAGCCTGTGCCAGAGGCTCAATATCCTTCCTTATGCTGCAATCACACCTTCCTCTGCAGGGTGATTTATACCTGAGAGGTTTATGGAAGTTGAAGTAGAAGGAACATGATTAATATCACCATGGTCTTTCCTGATAACTACATCCATGAAGATTCTAACTTCTTAAAGGCCACAGCCACAACAGTCATGAAACTACAACTGTCTTGGATAGAGAATTATGGAAAAAGCTTGAATCAAAGGCCTCCAATGAGAATTCCCCATCTCCAAACCAAATCAGTCCCAAGCTGGAGACCTTCTACTTGGGTGCCTCAACTGGGGAGAAAGCTTACAAGGATCTGGATGTCGTTTCTCTAACACATAGTAGCTATTGCCTAAATCATTCTGTTTTGGAGGGTAAAGCAATGTTTAGAAGTGCAGCAGGGAGTGACTGGAACCTTGCATGACAGAAAGCATGAGAAGAAAGCAAGGCGGTGTGATGTTGAATGAAACAGCGCTAAAGCAACGTCATGGTCTTCAACCAGCTGGAGAATCAAAGCAGTCTTCAAATGTCAATTTTGGTGAACTCCTCTGGATTATCCCTTTCCCAGGGGCTTCATCCATCTGGCTAAAGATGGTTCACATCTGAAGCATCTGATAGAATGATGTTGCCAACTGATGGTTCACATCTGAGGCATCTGATAGAATGATGTTGCCAACTGGTGGTTCACATCTGAGGCATCTGATAGAATGATGTTGGCTACTGATGGTAGAGGTATCCAATAGCATGCAGATTGCTTGAATGGGATTAGGAGATTTCACAAAGGATTCATGAGAGACCTGAGCCTTTTCAGGCTGGCAACTGAAAGTCAACCAGGATACCTGAAGGTATCTCCAAAGTGACCTGTGTGGACAACTGGATTGAGCTGCTGGAAACAGCAGGCATGGATATTCAGGAGATCCAATGGGAATGGTGTGAATATCTTCAGCTAGGATCAGCATGATATCAGAGCTTCAGTAGACTTGAATCAATCCACTGTGGCTGAAACTGCTGTCATCTGATGGCTGGACCTGAAAACTGGTAAGGCTTAGGGTGGCTCCTAACCAGACTCCACTATGGCACCCCTTCATTGTCCCTTGTAATGGCAATCTCTGCACAATGGCTATGTCATTAGCTCATTTCAAGACAGGAACAAGGCACACGAGAGGGTTGCATGGCTGGTATTTCAACCCCTCACAATAGCTCAGCATGTGAAGGGGATAAGGGAAGGATTTGCAAAGCACATTGGGCTTCCTCTTTGTGTGCAGCATCAGGAAAATTCCCTTTCAGGTGGCTGCTTCTGCCTGTGCTCCATATATTGCAGAGCCCTTTTCTGCACCCTGCCTTCTGAGCAGCTTGCACTTCCAAGAGTATTTAGTTCAGTGGAAATCACTGTGCCACAAAGGCCCCCAAAAGCAATCCTGAAGCTCTTGGGAGAGCATCATGGAGAGGGCAGGAATGGGGAAGGATAGCACTGGAGCAAGGGGATGTGTTTCACAGCTGGTAGGATGCATGCTCTGCCTCTCCAAATGTGGACCTGGCTGCCATTAATGCTTGCCTTGGTGCTTGGTGGCATTGCTGGCCAATGTTTGCTTGGAGGCCACCCTGCGAAGGAGCTGAGGTCACCGAGCAGTGCATGACTCCTGGAGCAGCTGTCAGTGTTATTTGGCTTGGCAGCCTCTTCTTCTCACAGCCGGAAAAGCGGAAACCTAACCCCTCAATGCACACTTTGTTTTGGAATAAGCTGCTGGAATTGGTGGTTCCTGCCTCCGGTGTGGGATATAAGCTCCTGTCCATCAGGATGATGGGGCTGGGTGACAGCTTGACTGTCTCACTTGAGCAAGGTTGGCAAGGGCTGGAATGCTGCTAGCCAAGTGCTTCGCTACCTGCATGGGGAGGAGGGATAGTCCTGTGGTTGATATGGTAGGTATGGTCTCCAGAGGTCTAGAGTAGATGCAGAATAATGCAGAACTTAACTCCTTGGCTCTGTGCAGTGACCCTACCTCTTCCTTTCTGAATTGCTTAGATCACAGGGATGAATTGAGTTTGAGCAGAGCCAGCACAGTGGGGTTTGCCCATCTGCATCCTTGGTCATTTAGTTAATAAGCTACTAGATGATCTTCGCTGTACACCTCATTGTAAGTAATCTTCTGTAGCTCTCCAGAATCAAGACCATGGCTAAAGGACTTTGCTTTCCTCATGCTTTGTGATCACGCTGCATCTCACAGCCCCATTTCTAGCCTGTCATGTTGTAACGTAGAAAAGCTTCACACAGTCAGCAAGAATCCAATTCTTTCTCTCTGTGAGGGCATCCTAGAGAGCTTCCCCTATCTCAGGTGCCATGGTGACCCAGAAGGAAAGTAACACGCACTCTGAGTTTGCCACTTGCAAAATCAGCTTAAGTCCATAGCTTTAAATTGCCCCTAGAAAGAGGCTGTCAGTGATCTAATTGGATATGTGCATAACAGATAAGCCCATAGGAGAGCTTTGAAATCAGCCACCCCAATACTCTGCATGGTTTAGCTTTGCTGTAGCTTTCATGCACAAGAACTGTTGCAAGTGCCAGTGGCACAGGATGAGTTCGGCCCTCCCAAGTGCCTCACAAGAACCCATGCAAAGAGAGCACAGCTAAAACCCCCGTGTTGTAATAGCATCTCTTGCCTTTGCAATCTGTAGATAACGCTTTCAGGTTCCCCTGACCTCAGGACAATTTCCCCTTACTCTTTAGATGAAGCAGCAGTGGGTTTATGTGACTGAACACGGGTCAATGTGAAGATGAAATATTGACCAGCAAGCACCAGATTCCCCACATATTCCTGTGCCTTTCTCCCAGTGGAGCTTTTGCGTGGGATATGGGGGGGTGTCAAAGTTTTTGGAGTCTATCCATCTGTTTCTTCTTTTGTCCACCAGCATTTGGTCCTCTGAGAGCATCCCCTGCTTCATGCTGAATATCAGACTCCATTTAGGCTTCATCTAAAGGGTTTTAATTTATCCACCAGTCTTTAAGCTTTTCTTTTACCTTCCCCTTGGTGGTCAGAACCAAAGCCTTAAAGCTGAGATGTGATCTACCTGGGGCTTGTCAAACACTTGTTCAGGCGGCACTGGGAAACTCCAAGTGCATTTGTCGGACTGAAAGGAATATTGGTCCCAGAAGGGTCCTTACTTCTCAGCCCGAGATGGTAAATTTTGCAGCTCACTAAATCCATTCCCCTGTACACCTTAACTGGGCTCGGTGTAGCAGGAGCTTGACTCCTCCAGTGTTATGTCTTGATTCTCTGCAGCTGCTCTGCACTGACAGCCCATCCCCTCCTTTTTCCTGTGCACTAACCATTGCTGATGCTCCGAGGTCTGGGCAGGGAGTTAGAGCCATATGGATGGCAGCGGTATGTGCTTTCTCTATACTTCTCCCCATAGCCCTTATTTCTTGTTCATGCTTAGTTAAAGTCTCACACCATGTGTGTTTGGACAGCTGCTCTCTGCATGGCTCAGCCGTTCACCCCAATGGCCTAAGGAATTCCTGGGAAATTACAAGAATCACTGATTCAGTTCTTAGGGGTTTTTTTTTCCCTAAATACCAGTTTCAAGTAACTTTTGTTTCCAATGTGATATTCCCACTGAAGAAATCTGTACAGCCTGCAGCACACACTGGATATGGGAATGGTTCCTTTTAGCATCCCTGGGTTTGGTCCATCCTCTTCTAATGAGCTACACTGATTGAGCACTAAGTTAAATGCTTTATGACAGTTTTGTGCATAGAGAGTGATGGATGAGATCCTGCCTCTTCCACATTCTTGAAGGAAAATGCTCTTACACCACCTTAAACACAACCTCAGAGCTCTCTGAAGGCTGCTCTTTAGTTGAGAGGGCACTGCAGCTTCACTAGATGCCTTGGGTGGGATGCTGATACTATAACTCAACTCCACCTTTTCAAGGCATTCTCATTCACTGCCAATGAGTGAAATTCATGTCCCTTCCCAGATGACAGTGACTGGCCATATGAATTTGATCCCTTCTCATCTACCCTAATTCTCAGACCTATCTGACTGCCTGCATGTGATGGCACCCTTACATGTACTTTAGGGAGTCACACTGCCAGTGTACCTCTGGGCCTGCCTGCTTGGAGAGCAGGAGTAAAGCTTGTCCAGTTGCTGGCAAGGTGGAATCCTTTGTCTTTTGAGTGGGATCTATTCTACTTGACTTTCTGCTTCTATAGGACTGATGAACTAGGAGGTCTACATCTGTGTATAGCTGGTGGAGAGCTGAAGTGAGTGGAGTTAAAGGTACCTTTACATCTACCAAAGTAGGTGTCTATTTGAGGATGAGAAGCATTGGTCACCAGACTATTGACCCGTTGTCTATTTCTCCACTGACTAAATAGAGAATTAATGGTGACTGGATTAGGAATAGTCCCTAAATCATGCACAATCAGAGATAGACAAGATGATTCTGTGTGTAGGTACTGCCACCTGAACTAGACACCTGAAATTCATTGTCACTGGAGAGAAAGAGATTCCTGTAGGAGCATGCTTAAGATGTATCCTTTAGGTGGGATGAATCACTGTCTAAAAATGCTTTTCTCTGTATTGACTATATGGAGTAGGTAGGAATTGAGGTGTCTGCACCATAGACATCTACAGCTAGAGGATTCATCTCTGTGTGGGGACCCTCCGTTACACTCATTGCTTTCCTCTTTGTCTCACTCCACTTAACAGGCTGCTCCCAAGCGCCTAGTGTCTCACTGGCTTTGAGCCTTCCCTGATAAACCAGGTTCATCCACCCAGTCAAGGTATCCATGCTCAGATCCACGCTGCCTGATTTCAGCCAAGCCCTGGTTGCATCTTCACCTTGGAAGCAATGGTTACGTGTGATGTGTTAGATCAGCAGTCACTCACGCAGAGACTATTGCAGATCTCACAGGGTATTGAACTGCTCTTGTCTGATGCTATCACACACAGACATGTTCTCCTTAACATGTCCTTATTGTAGCCCTTAGTGTTGGACTGGACTGTGTCCCCCTTGTAAAGAACCTGGTGTCCTGCATGTTGGATGTTGCTATTGCTCTCTTCACTTCTCCTTCACCTTCACCATCTGCACCCTGATCACCCACAGATCTCACCAGTGAGCTAATCCCCTTGGCCTGCCTCTTCAGATCCTATAGTCCCCAAGTGGGAGCATCTTGGTGTTGTAGATGTCACACCCATAGTAGCTGCATCTTGTGATCCTTTCAGCCTGCTGCTTCCTTTCTATTTATGGCTGTCAAGGGATGCTCTACTGGCTCTGTCCTGCGTCCTGCATCATCCTGGAGTTACTGATGTGGTGCAGGGGATGCAGGTTGGCTGCTGTGAGCATTCTGCTCTGCCAAAATGGCTGAGGATGAGGGACAATCCAGCTCGATGGTGCCCCCAGTCTTCGAGCAGTCAGAACTTCCTCTGAACGTGGTGCAGCAAGAGCGTTCCATCCCCTTGCTGCTCATTTCCTAACAAAGACCTTTTGCTGTAAGCTGATGAAGGCTTCCAGACATCTGGATCTTCTGCTGTTATTCCACTGATTTCTTAAGGAGGCTTTTTCCCAACTCTCTTGTATTAGGTCCCATCCCCTTTTCTCCAAATGAATTGGGAAGGATGGGAGGAATAGTGACTTGTTTTGGCACAGCAGGATAGAGCTTGGTTTTAGCCTGAGTAGCATCTGCCCAGCTAGTGGTAAATCGGAGAGTCACAGGATAATTTAGGTTAGAAGAGAGCATTGGTATCTCTAGTTCAACCCCAAAGCATGGCCAACCTCCAAGTTAGACCAGGCTACTCTGGATCTTATGGAGCTGAGGATGAAGATATCAGACTCGGGATCCCTCTTCCAGGGGCTGACCACCCTCAGGTTGAAAACCTTCCCTTACTGCAGTCTGTGATTTTCTCCACTTGTCCTTTTCCTGTGTATCTTTGAGAAGAGTCTGACTTCATCTTTATGAACATCATTGTGTAGGGAAGGCTGCAACCAGCTCCCACTTTCATGTCCTTCTTTCCAGCTGAGCAAGCTGAGCTCACTCAGACACTCCCTGTACTCCATGTGCTCTGTTCCCCAACCCATCTTGGTGTCCCCCATTGGATTTTATAGAGTGGCTTGGGTTGGAAGGGACCTTAAAGCTCACCCAGTTCCAAGCCTCTGTCACAGGCAGGGACACCTTCCACTGGAGCAGAGTGCTCCAAGCCCCTGTGTCCAACCTGGCCTTGAACACTGCCAGGGATGGGGCAGCCACAGCTTCTCTGGGCACCCT
>JANHGB010024778.1:0-10173 GCA_026283785.1 Coracopsis vasa | reverse complement strand
TGGGCACCCTGTGCCAGCGCCTCAGCACCCTCACAGGGAAGAGCTTCTGCCTAAGAGCTCATCTCAGTCTCCCCTATGGCAGGTTAAAGCCATTCCCCTTGTCCTGTCCCTACATTCCTTGACCAAAGCCCCTCTCCAGGTTTCTTTTGACCCCTTTAGGCACTGGAAGGCTCTAGCTTGACACTTTAACTTGCAATAGTTTGCCAGTGTCACTTGTACCAGGGCCCTGAAGCTGAACACATCACTTCAGTTGTGTCCTCCTAAGTGCCACATTGAGGGGACTAATACCTTCCTTTGCTCTGCTGGCTGAGCTCTTGCAAATGCAGCCCAGGATGCTCCTGGATTTCCTTACTGAAAGGGATACTGCTGATGGGGGCAGTGTATCCAAATCAGATCCTCATTGTGTACTACAATGGACACCCACAGCTTGAGGCATGGCTTGTTAGCATCTTCAATGAGAAGTCATAGAAATGCATGGGGAGGAGGCTCTTATTGTGGGGGATGCCCTCAGGGATGTTTGGGGCCATTGGGAGGGGACAGTACTTGTCATACCCATTAGGTCATTTAAGGGCTGGTAGGAAGCTGCAGTCTCATGTGTTGTACAGATATCACTTCTAAAGAACAGATTGCTCAACTGCTAGGTGATGCTCCTCTCTTCTGTCAGCATCATCTTCAGGAGGAGAGGAAGAGGGTATCTTTAAACCACATTTACTAACATGAGGGAATCCCCCAGCTCAGAACACATCACATTTCAACACCTTTTGGGTTGTGATGGGAAAGCCTAGAGGTAAAACACAGCACAACCTGCTTTTCTGCTTGTGCTGTGGGATTTTGCTTTGGTTTGGTTTTGATTGGCTTGTGGGGTTTATTTGATGGGTTTCTTTTTATTAGGGGTATAAACAGCTCATATGTCCTGGCAAATACATTATCCCAGTATGGTCACCTCTACCATGTGAACTGGTATAAGGCTGGAGCTGGAAGGATGGACAGGAGATGTCCTTGTCATTGAGGTGCAGCAGCTTTTAAACTGGGCCAAGGGAGAAAAGAACTTATACCCAGGAAAATCCCACTGCCATTGATGTCTGCACTTCCCAGTTCCCTGGAAACAGAGGGAATTTCCATGGTAGATCCTGCAGCTGGGGGCAGGCAGCCAGATATGAGGGTCCCATAGGAAGGGCTTTGCTGACACTCAAGGGCTGAGGTTTTGGGGGATGCTGGTTGGAGAACATGTAAAACTCAGGGGTTGAGTGTTGGAGGAGATAAATGATGGGGACCACGCATCTCTGAGGATGCAGACCCCACAACCTCTCTGAGCTGTTTGTTCTCCTATCTGAGATCCTCATAGCTGGCTTTGGAGACGTCCTGGTATTGCTGCACAGTGTCCCCAGGTCCTTGCTTGTTCTGAACCCATGGATGCAGGTGAAGCTGGGGCAGCTCAGAATGGGGAGAAGAGGGCTCTGCACATAGACCCTCATTTTCAGCATCATCAGTGACCCTCTCCTCTTCCATCACCTTCATCTGGTTGTCCCCATCCAGCTGCCCAGTCACCCTTCCACCAAAGTGCCTGCATCCCCTTAGGCTCAGCCCTGCCCTCCCACCTCACCTGACACCACAACAAGCTGCTAAAGCCGCATATGAGGGCTCAAACTCCCGTGGTCTTTTTAATCTTCCTGTCTTCTTTCCATCTCAGAGCTGTTGCCAATTAAGAGCAAGCCATTTGATCATGTCATAATCCCAATGCCAGCAGGCAGAGCCGTTGGAGCACAGAAAGGGGGGGAGAGAAAGAGAATAGAGAGAAAGGGGAATAATAACAATAATAATAATAATATAAAGGAGGGGAATGGAATCAAAAGCCAGGCTCTTCTCCCGTCTCTCCTCTCACAAGGTAAAGAATCAAAAAGTCATTTGATGCATAATTGATTGCTTTGGAGTGAGTGGCAAATTGCTAAGGAGCCTCGATTCTCTGGGTAATAAGCACATGGAAAACACGGGGACGTTTTGACCGCGGGGTTGTGTAGAGGAAAAAGGTTGGGGAGGGGGGAAGAGAAAAATAAACACCAAAAGAGCATAGCAGCAACTAACGGAGCCCACGCTGAAAGTGTTTTAATGAGCGCGAACAACAAGGGATTTGAAGAAGAACGAGCTCAGGACAAAACAAGGAATTAGCAAACAGCAAAAGCGAACAAGACAAAAAAGAGGCTTTTTCTTCTTCTGGCTTTTTTTTGGTTGTGTTTTTCCCCCCTGACAAGAAAAGCACAAAAGTGCTGAGCTGGCAGGGCTGGGGCTGCAGGTCTCTCACCCCCTCCTGCTTCACTGGGAGATGGACGGGGGAGATCATGGAAGCAGAGAATGGGTTGGGTTGGAAAGGAGCTGGATGGGAGATCATGGAAGCAGAGAATGGGTTGGGTTGGAAAGGAGCTGAAGATCATCCAGTTCCAGCCCCCTTCCATGGGCAGGGATGCCCCACCCTACAAATGCTGCCTTGAAGCCTTGTGTGGTTTTCAGCATCCCCTCAACTTGGTTGCTCCATCCTGACTGATCCCGCCACTGATGGCCACTGTATCCCAAATCATGCTAACAGAAGCTTTGGGTCATTGCAGATGTGTCTGTGATTAGTCAGCAGCTGCAGTGTTAAGGCACTTGGGTTTGATACCCCTGGTGATTTACCTTTAGGAAGGGAAGTGAGGAGAAGGGCTCGATTCCCTCTGGTCTCCTCACTTGATCCTTTAGGAAGGGGGAGATTTACTGACCCAAAGTTGCTGGACTTCATTAGTGGTGGGTAAAAGCCATCGTTATGCTGCATCAGCAGTCCCAGGCAGCAACAGCAAGTGTGTAATATGCCACAGCATCACACTTTGCTCCCTTACCTTTCAATGTCCCATGGCCGTGAGCAGTGTTATAAGGTCTGGTGAGCACCATGCTTTCCTCAAGCACTGGCCACCTTTGCTGGGCTCAGAAGATGGGAACTGCCAAAATACCTGTCCCTAATAGCTATGCACAACCCTTTGTGTGGGTACTTTGGGGAGGCTGCTCCCCCTTCCATCATCAGCCGGTCCCCACTGCCTGCTCCCCATGGATATCGCCATCACCTTTGCTTGGGTCTGATCTCCCCTTTCTTCTCCAGCCCTCATGGGATTCAGACCTTTCTGATTCTCCTCTGCAAGGGATGAATCCATGAGTGTGCTGTTGCTGTGTATGATGCCAGGGCCAGATCCTGAGATAACCAGAGAAATACCCACCCAGGGGTCCCTGATGGGCAGTTTTACACAAGTAACTCACACCTACATCTCATCTCACATGCTGGCTTGCAACCTCCTTCCTTGCCCTGTGACCAGCCTCGAGCAGCAGATACACATCATCAGCTCTGCTTTCCCCCAGAGGTGACTCATGTAACACCTACATGCACCAAGAAGTTTACTATCCTTTAGGGGGAAATCCTGTTTCCTAGCGTGCATGGAGAGGACTGGTATCCCTGCAGGAACCGGTGGGGTGAATCTATCTCCAACGCGTAGATAAGTGCCTTTTCCTGCTCCCTTGCAGCGTCTCATGTTGGCAAGCAATTGCTGAATGCCATTAGCCCAGCTGGAGACTGGATTTCAGCCTCTGTGCAGAGCTCCCAATGTGCTGGCAGTGTGGAGAAGGGGCTGCCCCATGGATCTGGGGGCTTCCTCAGTGCCTGTGTGCATCATGGTGCATCCTCAGATGTGTTCATGGCCTGGAGTCACACACCACATCGTTGCAATGATGGAGGGTGCTGCATGCTCCTGAGCAGCTATGGGGGGATTCAGGGATGGGAAACATGGCTGTGTGGTAGACTCTTATCCCTGATTTTTCCTGTTGGAATTCACTGGATGAGGTGAAGCAGATCCTTTGAGTCAGGCAGATAATCTGAGTGCTCCCAGTGGAGAATCCCAGTGGAAGAGCGTGGCTGAGTTTAACAGGGATGAAGTGGTGCGGTAGAAGGAAGAGTTTGTAGAGAGACTGCTCATCCAGATTTATAGTGCAGGAGACATCATCCCTCTGTATCATTATTTGACTAATATTATTAGGTGTTATCCCATATTAATAGGAGAACTAACAAAGACATAAAAATTATGTCTTTTTGAACGTCATAGGCCATTCCTGCTTGCTTTTAGGACCATGTTATCCTGTCCTATCCTATCTTATCCTACCCTACCATATCCTATCCTATCCTATCCTATCCTATCCTATCCTATCCTATCCTGTCCTATCCTGTCCTATCCTATTAGTTCCCATTCCTGTTCTTGTTCCTTCCATTCCATTTCACTCTAGTCTAGTCTAATCTAGTCTAGTCTATCCCATTCTACTCTATTACGATCCAATCTATTCTATTCTGTTGTATCCTACTCTAATCCATCCTATTATATTCCATTCCATTCAATTCCATTCCATTACATCCCATCTTATCCAAGGATGCAGCACACTGTCTTCACCATAATGCATTGGATGTCCAATGAGAGTAGATGATTTCCATGGTGTCTGATAAGCTCCCAGCATGGAAACATTTCCCAATAGCTTCTGATCTCTTGATCCTGATCCTGTTCAAAAAGGCAAACCTTTAATATCTTTATAAATTCTCTCATTAATATGACTAATAGCTAATAATATTATATATATTATATAATATATTATATATATTATATATATGACATAATAGCTAATAATATTAGCCAAATAATGATCCAGAGGGGATGTTATCTCCTGCACTATAAACCTGGATGTGGGTGCAAGGGAACACACAGGGGCTGGCACCTCCTGGATGAAACTGGTGAGAAGATATCCTGGACTGTATGACAAGGCCCAGTGTTTTCACATCAGATAAGGTTGGATGTCTTTGGTTGTGTATAGAAGGTGACCCACAGCCCTTGCACCCCATAGGTGTCTCAGCAATGTAGGAAGGACAAGAAGGGACTTGTAGGTGGACACTGGGTGACAGATGTGACTTGGGACCCTTTGTAGGGGTCAGTGCATGTGCAATGCTGTGTGCTGCAGTTGTGTGTGCAGGGTCATGAGTATTAATTAGACATATGCTGGCTTGAGTGTGCCTATGGACAAGCCTGCAGTTGGATGCATGTATTTGTGTGTGTTAACACAGTTCCATGTATGTGCTCTCCTGTGGTCACACATGGTTGTGTTGTAGTTGAGCACTCATATGCTGCTCCAGGGGAGAGAGGAGATCTTTCCAGACCCATCTTTTGTCCCATTTAATGCTTTAATTGGCTTTGAGGCCAATCCTTGTAATCGCCCACAGCAGCGCTGGATGAACACAACAATGCTGGATGAACACAGCAATGCTGGATGGGTTCAAACTGAAACAGAGGAAGTTCAGGTTGGATACAAGGAAGAAGTTCTTTATTGTGAGGGTGCTGAGGCGCTGGCACAGGGTGCCCAGAGAAGCTGTGGCTGCCCCATCCCTGGCAGTGTTCAAGGCCAGGTTGGATTGGGCTTGCTCTAGTGGAAGGTGTCCCTGTCCATGGCAAGGGGTTGGAGTTGGATGAGCTTTAAAGTCCCTCCCAACCCAAACCATTCCAGGATTCGAACACCAGCCATGGGAGACCACACAACCACTTTGCTGCCGATTATCCAAAAAATTCCCTTCCTGCTGCAGGGATGAGGAGGGGTGATGACTCCCCAGCACCCTGGGAAGCCCTGTGCCATGCAGGGGACAAGCCACCTTCAGAGGTAGTAAAGAACTGCTCTTGCTTGCTCTAACCATAACACCACGCTGCCTCCCCCTGGCTGGGTGATGCTTAGTGAAAGGGGGTAATGCATTTATGGTGGCCCTACACACAGATCCATCCAGCCTAGCTGGGGTCATAGAATCATAGAATGGTTTGGGTTGGAAAGGAGCTTAAGATCATCCAGTTCCAACCCCCTGCCATGGACAGGGACACCTCACACTAGACCATGTCACCCAAGGCTCTGTCCAGCCTGGCCTTGAACACTGCCAGACATGGGGCATTTACTACTTCTCTGGGCAACTTGTGCCTGCACCTCACCACCCTCATAGGGAAGAGCTTCTTCCTTATATCTAACCTGAACTTCCCCTGTTTCACTTCAAACCCATCACCCCTTGTCCTATCGCTACAGTCCCTGATGAAGAGTCCCTCTCCAGCATCCTTGTAGGCTTCCTTCAGATACTGGAAATTGCTCTCAGGTCTTCACACAGCTTCCCTTCTGCAGGCTGAACAGCCCCAACTTTCTCAGCCTATCTTCATATGGGAGGTGCTCCAGCCCCTGATCATCCTCGTGTCTTCTCTGGACTTGCTCCAACAGCTCCATGTCCTTAGGCTGAGGACACCAGAACAGCATCATAATAACTCTTGTACAATCCCAAAATGCTGTTCCCCTGCATCCCATACTGTGTCACTCACCCCTAGGCAGTCACCCCTCAGTCCAAGAGGTGATCTGGAGAGCTGCCCCACTTGACCATCATGATTGGTGCCACCTCTGGGCACATGGACAGCCCAAAGAACACCTGGGTCAGAGAATCCTTCGCACTGTGGAGGTTCCCTGGGTTCGTTCACCTCTCATCATTCTTCATTCATGGAGATAGCTTTTAATTACAAAATTTAATGTTGTCTCATGGCAGGGGGTGGAGGGGCTCCCTGCATGCCAGCCCTGGGGGATGCTCCTGGGGAAAGCCTGCATCCACCAGCCCCAAATTATGCGCCCATGGAGGATGGCCTGTAAGAGCCATCCCACAGAGACCTTTCCAATAGGAACAGTGTGCCTTCTCCAACACACTACTTCTTTCTGCAACAGGTCTGATCACTCTGTTTCTTGCCACTGCAGCAACTCCGGGAAGAAACCAGACAGGAAAGACCAGCATTAGCACCTGTCCCTATCAGCCCTGACCTCTCTTTCTCCTCTCTGTGTCAGCCCACATCACATCCTGTTCCGGAGTGCCCCTTGCAGCAACCTCAGGAGACCCACAGCCCTCAGCACTGGAATTACCTTGGACCCTGGTAGCCCAGGACACTGAGACTGAGGTGCCATGGTGGATTTCTCCTGCCCCAGGGGGCTGCATCCAGCCAGGCCCCAGCTGCTGCACCTCACTGCAACTCCACGGGAGCATCTTCTGCTCTGCAAGGCCTGGAGGAAACAAACATGAGGTTGTGAGAGGGGCCAGACATAGGCTTGGTGCCAGACATGCGGATGTGGCTTTAAGAGGGGTTGTCAGGGATGCAGCTCTGGGGTGTCAGGATGGACCGTTCTTGAGCATGACAGTGATCCTTGAGTATCAACCTCCTTTCTTGGGCCTCCTTCCCAGGGCCTTATCCCATTGGACGGTATCAAGCAGACACCTAAAGAGGCCAAAGCCTGCTCTCCTGATCTTGCAAGCACTATGATCTTGACTTTTGCCCAGCTACCTCCCCTCAGGACCCTGAACACCATCTCATGGTCACTGCAGCCAAGGCTACATTTGGCCTTCACATCCCTGACAAGCCCTTCCTTGCTGGCGAGTATGAGATCCAGAAAAGCACCTCTCCTCATTAACTGCTGTATCACTTGGAGAAGGAAGCTGTAATTGATGCTCTCCAGGAACCTCCTGGATTGCTTATACCCTCCTGTGTTATACTACCAGCATATATCAGGGTGGTTAAACTCTACCCATGAGGACCAGGGTTGTGCTTCCAGTGAGACTGCTTTCAACTGTCTGTAGGCAGCTTCATCCACTTGTCCCCACAGCACCCCAGATCTGGGCGCAACAGCAAGTAGCACACTTCTCCTGACAAGTCAAGTCATACCCTGCAGCAGGGGCTCATCCACAACTATCACTTGGCGCTTCCTCCTTGCACGGTTTGAGCTGGTCTGCCCAGACGACTCATTTGAAAGCACACCCACCTCCTCCTCAGCTTTGAGGATAGTGAACCTGTTCGACTGCTGCAAGCCTTCAGGAGCCCCCTCTCAGTGGCAGAAGTCACAAGCTTCCAGCACTCGCCTTCCCTGCAGTTTGTACTTACAGTCTGCTACAGACTCTGCCTGTCACCCCACTGCAGCTGAGGTCCACAGATCTTGAAGCGCAGGGTCTGAGAAGATACCGTCTTTCTGGCGCTCCCTGACACTGCTTACCCTGCTGACCTCATCCTGTAACTGTTCCACATAGTAATGCAAGTCTCCAACACCACCACCACACCTCCAGCAGGGAGGACCCTCTCTGCCAGCCTCAGGCACTCCCAGGCGCACCCTGGGACTTGCAGGGTTTCATCCACCATCCAAAACCTGGGCTGAAACCTCTGCCCTGGCAGTGACAGCTGCTCCAACACCTGCTTGCGAACACACCCTGTGCTTTGCCACCATCACACCTGAGAAGATTTAGGTTGGTCTGAAGCAAGATGAGGCCCTCTTCTTTGCACCCTTCTGTGTCAGTTACCTGCACTCTCAATTCAGCTGCAGCTCGACCAACTTGCCATTCATCCTATAGTCCACCCATACAGGCCCATCTCCTCAGTGAGGCTGCAGGGTCATACTGAAAAGCTTCCTTAAGTCAAGGAAAGTTATTCCTGCTGTTCTCACATCATCCACCAAGGCAGCTACTACACACAGAAAGCAGACATGCTGGGCACAGTGGAAAACCCCTTAGATCAAGGTGCTCCAAAGCAACACCAGCTCCAGGGTGCCTCAACTGCTGCAGATATAAAAGCATGCACTGAGCACTTGTATTCAGCTAGGTAGCTGAGAAAGGAGACCAGGACAGCCTGCCAGGAAAACTGGACATCAGGAAAGAAGCAGCAGGCAGTAGAGCTCAGGAGGATGTGATGGAAGCTTGGAGATAGAGGGGTAGCTACACCGTAGGAAGTGTCCCAAGCTGAAGAGGGATAAATAAACACAGGTATGTAACTAGTTAAAGAGAGAGGAGGCAGTGAACATTCAGTTCATGTTTGTTATGTACTTATTCTCGAGAAGGTCAATATACTGCATTGAGGTTTCAGTCGCATCTCAAGTCTGCTCACACCTGTTCTAGGGATAAAAGCACTAATGATTGTTCTCAGAAAAACACCCCAGCCCTTCAGCTGCTCTTTTTCACCAGCAAATTCAACTTACAGCTTCCCAGTAGAGCTTTGGAGGTTGTTTTGGGGGGAGTAGATACATTCTCTTACAAGATCAAAGCAGGAGATACCCATACCCTTGAAAAATTCTGATCTCCACAGATGGATGTATTGGGTTTACATGGCAAGGCTGGGATGCTGCAGGGGTGGCCTTGGCTGAGCAACCACGGTGGCTTTCTTTACAAAAGTTGCACCTCTGTAAAAACGTATTTAAGAAAGGACAAAATGCTGCCCAGAGTGAGGAAAAGAAATATGGAAGAAACAATCCTGCTAACACTAAGAGCAGAGCAGGAGGAGTGGCAGGATATGCTGCCAGCAGATTTCCCTGCAGCCCATGGAAATGACAGGGCAGGCTGCAGCCTGTGGAGAGAACTACACTGTAGCAGATACCCAGAGGGCCCCTGCCAGACCAAGCAGGTATTCCTGGAAGGAACTGCAGTCCACAGAGAACACACACAGGAGCAGGTCTCTCCTGACTGCCATGTGCTGTGAACACAACCATCTTCCTTAACAACAGCCTCAGGCCTAGTCAGAGAGAGGGGGAAAAAAGCAGACTAATCTGCAAGAGGAATCCATAAAGCAGGATTATCTGAGCATCATTAATACTGTGCACAAAAACTTGTGCAAAAGAGTACTGTACTCTCCAGCATTTTTTCCTTTGGTCAGGAAGAAATTTTAGCACATGTTGAATCAGGTTAGTAAGATCTCCTTGAGTTTAGGTAACACCATCTATCCCCTCACAAAGAATGGAGGCACTTGCTCCTAGTTAGCAAAATGGATGTCACTAGCAACTCCTGAGCTAACCAAGGCCATAGCAGACACCTCCACTGCCTGCGTATGCTTTGGAATGATGATCAGCAACACTAAAGCTCTAACAAATCCACTTAACCTGTTTTAGTTATTTGCATGTACCTTACACTGAGCAATGAAACTATTCTCTCCCTTATCCAGCATAATCTCCTGATTTAACCTGGCCCATTAGGCAAAGGGTTTTGTAATACTTTGTAAGTTAATAATCACATTAGCATCATTGGAATGTTGTGCAACTATGCTATGTGATAGGTCAAACTGGTTTTCAGATTAAGGAGCTAAACCCCAA
>JANHGB010024774.1:0-14460 GCA_026283785.1 Coracopsis vasa | reverse complement strand
GTTCCCCTCCATGCCTCTTTCAAACCCCCCCCCCCCAGCCCTTTCCTTTTACATGCAGGATTTTAATCTAATTTTCTCAATGCAAATCTTAACAGGGAAAAACCTTGAAATCGAATCTCCAGAAGTCTCCTTTCACAGTTCAGAGGTTTGATTAAATTGCAAGCTTTGTTAATATTTGGTGCAACAGGGGGGAGAGACAGGAGGTGGGGAGGGAAACAGGGAGAGGAGCGAGTGGATCTGTTGGAGGGGCAGCCGGAGCCTTTTCAAATAATCTGTTTACCCCTGCAGCTAAGGAGCCCATTAGCAAGTGTTCTCGTTTCTAATTTCCCATCGTGCCGTGTCCCGCAGACCTCGCTGTGTTTATTTGGAGAAGCAGAACAAAATTGTTTGTATAATTAGATCTGCTACAAGGGCTGCCCTTGAAGGGTCCCCAGCAGGAAGCTTTCGATTGCCAAGGGCCCCCATTGCTGTGGACCCCCAGCCCCAGCCTGTGGCATGGCCAGAGCCATGCGGGGCAGCCAATAACAACATGATCCTCCTGGGATGGGCTGCGGGGCCCCTGTGGGGCTTGTCTGTGCTCTTGCCCATTGCCTGCCCATGATTGCACTGTCCTGCATTGTTCTGGGGTGCCCCAGTGAGTGATGGAAGCTGCAGATCCAGCTAAAGCTAAAGCTAAAGCAAAAGGCTGGTCTGGCTGTCTGCTCTCATCCCCTACCTACCAGGAGGATGTCAGGGCTGTGGTACCAAGGGCAGGACCAAGCTCCAGTGAAATAGCCATTAGCCACCCATCTCCCCATGCATCCCATCGGCTGGCAGGAAGCTTCCCAACAGCATGGCCCCAAAATGGGATTTTTCCAGCTGTGTCAGTATGGGGAACTTTCCTCCTTCACCAGCTGCCTCCCTGTGACCGTGGGTCCCAGCAGAGGTGACCTGCCCCCATCATGGAGCTATGGATGCTCTCACTGATTCCCTGGCTGGGTCTGGCAGCACCACGATGAGCAAGAACTGCTGCAACATGTTCCTAGCAGCATGGGGATGCTTGACAGGTTCCTTGTGATCCCATCACAAGCTGCAGAAAATGGTTGTTTTTGTAGAAGCGGTGAGTGGTGGGTGGGTAAATCAGTTCTGAAGGAGGCAGGCTCAGGGCCAGGCATCCCAAGAAGAGGCATAATATCTACTTACATTTCTTATTCAAAAAGTATTTTACTGAGAAACAAAGGTTGTTTTTTGTTGGTTTTTTTGTTGTTGCCAAAAATTTCAGTGTGTTTTTTAGTAAATGAAAATAAGTGCTTGAAAAAACATATTTTGAGAAAAGTTTTGGCATTTTAAAACACCTGGTTAGAAAAACATGATAATAAAGAATATCTTCATTGAAAGCAATAGAAGCTTTTTCCCAAGAAACAATTACTTAAATAATAACACTTTTTTATTCTCTATGGGATGAAAAAAGCCAGCCCTTGTGCCCAGCATTAACAGCTCATCACGCTGCTTGCTGAGGGCTGCTGTAAACCTCCCTGAGCTGCCATCCAGGTGCACGCTGCTGGCCCATCCGTCTCTGTGAAGTGGGCACAGGAATGCTGCAGACACAGGAGAGGAGAACTGGGGCAGGGTTTTCCCCCAGGTAACTCCTCTTCCTCTGGAAATGTTGCTGACTGCTCTGCTATAAGCTTACCTATTTAACCACATCATCCCAGACCACCTGACTTCAAATACTTCCTAAATAGCCCACATAAATACAAAGGATCACTGGGCTCAGTGTGGATGAGGAGTTGTGGCATTAGCACTGCTTAGAAGCTCAAACCATGCCACGTCCAATGTGAGCTTCCCCATGGCCATAGCAGGGAACAGCTGCCACATCCCAGCGTGCCCACTGCAGAAGCTGAGGGCTCTTGGTGGGTGCAGGATCTGTCTCTCGGAGCTAATCCCACCTCGGAGCATCGTGTGTGGGAGCTGCCATTCCCACTCACAGGGATGTTCCAGGGGTACTGGCAGGGCTGGGGCTGATGGGGACCTGGAGCACCAAGCACCTTGAGGGCAGCAGATGTGACCAAAGTGAGCAAGAGCCCTTCATGAGCAAACCTCCTCTCCCATTTGTTCTCCTCCCTTGAGGTGAGTGGAAAGCAGAGGCCACATGAGCAACTTAATGGAGCAGAACTTGGCTTTAATCTGTTCCCATAAATGTTTATGATCCCCTAATTATTAACATTTAATGCTGTGTTAATCCATTGATAGGCTTTCATTTTTGTTTTTAATGGCTCATCAATTTCTGCTCTCTCCCTTTGCTCATTTGCTCTTGAAAGGAAGAAGAAACAGCAGCATGCAGCAGGGTGTGATGGGACAGGATGGCTCCTCTCCCAGGGACAAAGGGCCTTGGGGTGAGGGGAAGGACCCTGCAGGCGTGGCAAGGGTCCCCTCGGCCAGGACCCTCCTTGCTGATGGGGCAAAATGGGATTGGAAATGCTTGCAAGCTTCAGGCCCGGCTGAAGGCATGGTGGGAATTGTGGAGGGGGAATCTCAGAGGAAACCCCCTGGGATGGAGAGCACGCATGTGTTTTTAAATGCTGTTTATTTGAAGTGTCCTGCTGAAATGCTTCCAGCATTGCCCGGCTCAAACACGTCCCTCCCGCTGCCCGCCCGTTGCTCCGCTGGCTGAGATGTTTATTTAAGCGTCCTGAAAACTTTATCGGGAAATCAGTTCCCTTCTCTTCCCCTTGTCCGCCTTTCCACTTTCTTTTCCTCCCATTCATCACTTTGAAAAATGACCCGGTTTCTCTCCCATCTTGGATGCCTCCTCCTCATCCCTGTGCTGCCCGCGGCCACCGGGCAGTGCTCTGACAACGAGGGCTGCTGGTAATTAATGGTGCTTCTCAGGGGAAGTCACAACTACATCCCCGAGGGGAGGTGGGGGTGACAGATGGTCCTGCTCACACTGGAGCACACTGTGATCCCTGGGGCATCGCTGTGCTGTGGGGTAGCTGAGGATGGTGGAGGGACCTGCACTGTCCTCCCCATCCCATGGGGACCACAGCAATGGAGGAGACGGGCTTGCAGAAGACCCTGGTCTGAGGTTTCACCCATCCTGGGCTGCGATGCTGGTCTTCAACGAGCATCCTCTCAGCTGGCTGGCTGCTCCAGCTTCCCACATGGTAAGAGTTTGCCAGGGAAAAGAAAACCTAAAACATAAAATTAATTAACTAAACCAAACCCTGAAACAATTATTTGTCCACTTCCCAACCTCACTTGGGAAACATAAAAATACACACTTTTTTTCAGGCTGATGTGTGAATGCACATGCTGTCTGCGTTTCCATGACTGATTTCATCTGCGCACAGAAGCCCCCTCCCCTTTACTCTTTCCCACCTACATCTGTTCCCCACACTCTGGGCCTGGCCAGAAAAAGCAGGGAAAAACAGCCAGAAAGAAAAGGAGAGAAAGATGGGAAAATACACAAAAGCTGTGGAAAAAAATGTGTGACGGGTGTTGGAAATTTCATTTTCTAGTTAAGGCTCTGTCACCTTCAAGTGTCAACCCAGTCTGCAAAGCCGGGCTTAACAGCTTGGGTGTGCTGGAGCTGAACCGAGCCTTGCTGGACTGCTCCCAGCCACGACACAGCACCTTACTCTGCCATGGTCTTGCAAGTTCATGTCTTAGCTCTGAATGCTGGGTGCTGTGGTAGTGCACAGGGCATCCCCTTGTCGCTCCTCTGGCATTTGCCTGGAAAAACATGCCATAGAAGCTGATGAAGCCTGTGCCCAGTCCATTGCCTTGCTCTGTGCCATAAGAGCTACTGCCACCAGCTGTCCCCGCACTCTTCACCACCTTCCAGCCCAGTTTGCCAAGCCCTGATCCCACATGGATCTCTGTTCATGCCTTGGTCCTAGAGGGCGATGTAAGACAGCAAATCCCTAGCAGCTCCCAGTGTCCAGCCTAATCTTTACTTGCTTTTCTTTGTGGTTGGCCCAAAAATGAGGAGGTTCCCTGCTCACATCCTTGCTCTTCCACGAAGAGCCCAGATATGAATTTTCACAATGAAAAGCACACATCCTTTGCCCCAGCCTTCACTTTGCTGCTTCTCTGCCCTCCCTAGGCTGATCCTGAGAGCCATATGCATGTCTCCACTAAACCTCTCTTTCAGGCACGTACTGTGTTAGCTATATCCACATCCCACTGTGTTGGCAAGATGCTCAGGAAGGAGGGGTACCGGAAAGGTTTCATTCCCCTGGTTAGCTCCTAAATTGTATAAAATAATAAAGACTAACGGAATTATTTGTAAAAAGCTGTGAAATCACCCTATGAATTGCATTTGCATTTGAGAGGGAGCAGAGCTGGAGTATCAGGGCATGGGCTGCCCAGTGATGGGCTCAGATGAGTGCTTTGACTTAGGGACTAGGGATGAAGGCTGGGACAAGGACCAGGGATGGGAGCAAGGCAAGGGACAGCCCCTGCACCACAGTCACATGCAGGCATGGGCATGCTCGAGCACAGTCATGCCCCAGCCCAGGGCTCGGTGTCAGGGTGAGCTTCCTCCTTCTCCTGCACTCCGGCAGCTTCCCATCCATCAGCAGTCATTTCTGGAACACGGCCTCCCTGAGGCTGGCTGCTCCTGGGACTTTCAGTAAACAAAGGCAAAGGAGCAGCCATCAAGATGAGGGACAATGTCAGATCCCTGCCAAAGATACCCTGTGTTTGGACATGGTTTTCTTTCCTTTGGTCGTACTTTGATTCTTTAACTGTGTTCTTCCTGAAGTTTTTCTTTATGCCAGCAATTAATCTATTGCTCCTAATAAAGAAGCATGACTTTCCTTGGGAAGAAAGTTAATAGGTTGTGTTTAAAGCAAACTGGTCAGGAGCACACGTGGGATGCAAGGGGCTGGTAGGCTGGAGCTTTGCTGGGCTCACAGAGGGGATCTCTACAAGCACAGAAACCACTTGTGGGATGGATGTGACCACATGGGTTGTGAGCTGGCATTATGCAGCAGGTTTTCAGGAATGCAGCTAGCTACGTATATAGCTGCACACCTCTTACTGCCATTATGTTAATGTATTTTTGTAGCTATTTATTAAACAGACCACTATAGATAGAGAAGTTTTAGGACTGCTGGCAGCCGCTGTCACTCTGTGCAGGCACCCTTGCAGAATGCCCTGGCAGGGAAGGCTGCTGCGGTGTCTGGGCCTCTCCAGCTGCTTCCTTTACAGTTTAAAAACCCAATTTTAGTTGCCCTTAAGCAAAGTTTTATGGAGGGCAGCAGGGAACTCTCTGCTTTATCTGCTTCATCCCTGCTGTTCCCACCCTGGCAGTCAGTCAGGGGGCAGCGAAAGACAGCACAAGACCTCTCAGCTGCCCAGCCCAGAGAGACTCAGCCATTCTCATCTCTATCATTGAGCAGATAGATTTACCTGTGCTGTCCACACATCCTTCCTCTTCCTTTCTAGTCTTCTATTATCTCTGTCTGGTTTTGTCTCCCTTGACATACCTTGGCTTTCCAGCTCTGACTTGCCTAAGCTATCCATCCCAGGTTAAAGAGGAGGCAGAGTGTGGCTGGTTTTCGGAGCTCAAATCCATGACTGCTGATGGGGAAGGGCTTCCCTTGCCTCGCTCCTGAAAGCTCCTGTGGAGGTCCATGTGTTCAGTGCAGCCCTGAGAGCCTCACCTGGGATGAGCTCTGTCTGCTGCATGGAAAGGAAAGCTTTGTCTGATGGCTGCACATGGAAGATGCCTCGGATGAGGAGTGAGTGCAGCGCTTAGAGACGTGGTGCTTGAAGAAAATAAGCTCCATTACAGAGAAGCTCTGGAAATCAGAGCTCAGCCTTTGCTTAAGTGAAGAATTCCTGTCGCTGAGATCCTCACAAAGGTAGAAGACACACAGTGAGCGCTCAGTGGGGACATCAGCCTTCCCTGTCCTTCCCTCCCCGAGAGGGAACAGGTTACATCTCCATGGACTCAAGAAAGGCTCAAGCAGAGGGGGATTGGAACAAGGAAAGCATGTGCTGGTGTGGGCTTGCCTGCCAGCTTCCTGGCATCACTGCCTGCCCAGGTAGTTCTGAGCTGTGAGATGCAGATGCAGCCACTTGACACATGAAACCCAGCTCTTTCAGCCCCCTCACTGAAAAATGCTGATACCAAGTCTGATACCAAGTCAGCTTTAATGGGAAGATGATTTGCAAGTCTCCTCCTGGCAGCAGCACCAGCAGCAGCAGTAGCAACAACAACAGTCCCTCTGCAAAGAGCTGAAAAGCTGCCAGGCAGATTTTCAAGTGAAAAGATGCCAATAAAAGGAACCTCACCATTTCACAGCCCCCCCCACCACCACCACCCCGTCTCACCGAGCAGCTGCAGAGAATCCTGGTGCTCTTGGTTTTATCTTTGCAGAGCTCTCTGCCCGTTTCTTGCATCCTGAGTCCACCGCCTCTTAATTACCCTTCAAAGCTGCAGCAGGGGGGAGGGACAGCAGCTGGGATCCCTTCTCTGAGTCATGTTCCAGCACGTGGCTGGGGAGCAGAGTCGGATGTGACGAGAGCCGCAGAGAGTGGAGGAGCTTGGAGCAAACCCGCTCACCACAGGCATTAGACCCCTCTTCCCATGTCCGTGAAAAGCTCTGCCTCTGCTTTATTGTCAGAGTAAGCATGTTCTCGTCTCTGTAGCACACTGCTTTCATTGAGCATTAAGGTCCTTGCAGTGATTGAATCATGAAAACTAACAAGCCCTCCCATTGAAGTAAGAGGAGCATGGTTAATAAATTAGACATGCTTAAGAGCAGTGGGTGGGATTGAAGTACAGTTTTACCTCTGTCTCCTATGGGAAAGCAGAAGGTTACTATCTTCTCCCACAGGCAAGTAAGGCATCCCCTCGGGAAGGCAAATCCCAGGGAGGGAGGAATGGGAGTGGGAAGAACACTCCCAAGTGCAGCGCAGCCCCTTTCCTTCCTTGGGACAGGTTGTTTTCCCAGGAAAACCTGTAAAGGGACAAGTTTGCTTGAGTAACTGCAACGAGGCCTCCAGTGCTTTGCTCAGATGATGGTACCAGTCACCAGTGGAAGAGGGCAGCTGGGAATCTCCTCTGGTTTCCAGGAGAGCACTCCCCTGCCTGTAGTGCCCCTTTGCCTCACTGGTGTGAGCTGAGCTGCTCGCCTCAATTGCAGCATTTACCTGCCAAGACCCATTCCTCAGTGGCTGTTTGCAGCCTGCCACAATGCACTCGGTGAGGGGAACACAGCACATGTATGCAATGTCCTGGAGGCTTCAGCAAATATAAATACTTAAATTAAGTGCACCAGTCCTTATCTTTTCTTGTCATGTAAAAAAAAGGGAAGGGTGTCCGGGGAGCATTTAGGAGGATGAAAGACATAAGTGCTAACAGGAAATGCTTCCTATATAGGACAGAATTTACATGTGCAGCTTGGGTGTGAGCAAGATGGGGAGCACAGCAGAAATCATGGGGGCATGAGCGGCTTGCAGGGGTGATGGGAGGGTGTGCAGAAGGGGAAACCTGCCTTTCCCTGGTGAGGAAACCCCATTGTTTTAGCTTCTGGTTTTGAGTTGAATGTGGTGTGCTGGGAAGCTGCTTTTCAGAAACACTAAAGCATCAGTGAGGACATTTCAAAATTCCCCTAGCACAACGTTTTAGTGTGTTTAGTTCTGCCTCCGCTGCCTGGTGCAGACAGAGATGCTGGCATGGTGCTGCTTTGATACAGGACTTGCTGTGCTGTTACTGAGCGACCTGATGCTGGTCAGGTCACTCAGATGCAAGAGGCTGACCCCCCTCTCTGCTGATAGTGTGGCTGGGCCATGGTTCCCCAAACCTGGCATCCCTCTCTCACAGGTCATCCTCTGGGAAAAGGTACTCACAACTCTGCTGCAGCATCACAGCACTGCTCCCAGCCGCCGGAGGCCTCAGCAGCTCCTTCCCATGAGCCTTGGCAGATCCATCTCCTAGTAAGCTAGTTAGGATCCCCACGCTGAAATTGGGGTGATGCTATAAAGAAGCACAAAGGGTGAACCCAGTTCAAATGAAAGAGCTTATGGCCGTGAACCTGGCAAACAGCATTTGGAGCTCTGGAGCAAAAACAAAACAGACCCAGACGGCACATATTTTCTTTCCTTTGAAAGGGAAAACACAAAGTTAAAGGATTTAAATCCCCCCCCTTTTTTTTTTTTTTCCAGAGGAATTAAAACAAAAATTCACATCTGGAATGACAACTACTAACCCTATCCCATAGCCCCCAAATTAATCAGGCCCTGTAATGGAAATGCTGACAGGCTCATAACTCCAACCTTTCAAACACAGATCTGGTATTAAACTGCCCCTACAGCCCTCGAAGGAGCAGTGCTCGGGTGACAGCGTTTTGCACGCGCTGAAGGAGATGCAGGCAGAGCAGTGTGGAGTTGGGGGGTAAGCTCATCCCCTCTGCCCATCCTGGGCCACCTCCTGCTCCTTCTCCAGAACAGGGTTGCTCCTTTGCATGCTCCGATCCCACACACAGGGTGTGCAGGGCTCAGCAGATGGTGACTGCACTAAACCTGACTTGTTCTTTCCCTTCAAAGCTGCTGGTCCCTTGCAATTGTTTAAACTTTGGTAGCATTAATGTACAAGCTGTAAAAATAGAGCCTGATGCCAAGAGACCCATCTAACGCGTCTTTGAACTTTATGTCAGCGTGCCGGCAACTGCAGGTCTCTCCCTCTG
Organism: Coracopsis vasa; assembly: GCA_026283785.1. Classification (NCBI taxonomy): domain Eukaryota; kingdom Metazoa; phylum Chordata; class Aves; order Psittaciformes; family Psittacidae; genus Coracopsis; species Coracopsis vasa. The sequence goes on along the minus strand of JANHGB010024774.1, from coordinate 5,779 downwards.
TTGCCTACCAGCGCAGCTCCATTCCCAGTGACCCAGCCAGCATGGGGAGTGGGGGCTCAGTGGGACATGTCAGGATGGGGACATGGGTTCAGGGATCTGCAGCTTGTGACGCACCTCAAGCAGAGGCAGGTGAAGGTGAGCACAGCACAGGGCACCCTGCCCGTATCCAGGAGCTGGTTCTAGGCTGGATTTGGCGCAGGAGGGAAGGGAGGATGTCTGGGGAAGAAGGCTATAGGAGGGCTTGGAGTGAGCAAAAGGTGGTTGCATGGATGCTCCAGCAAACAGCATGGCTTTCACGGTGCCAAGAGAGGCCCTCACTCCTGTGATAGATGGGAGGGGAAGGTGCAGTAGGTGAGGGCTCAGGTTTTACCTTTCTCCCTAGAACAGGCTCCTGACCATGCTGGCAGCACCTCATGTGTTTGTGAGGCTTAGTGTGAGTGTCCTGGTCACAGCTTGGAGGGAAAATGTGGGCACCTGCCAGGGGACAAGCTTCATGCGTGCCAGTGGTGCCAGGAGCTCCTCCTGCAGTGAGGTGATGCAGGCTTGCAGCACCATCCTTCCCCATGCACTCAGCTCTAGGCTGGGCTGGAACAGCACCAGCTTCCCAGCAGACTGACCCGGGGCTGGGATGCAATGTGCCTTTCTCACCTTCTTCTCAGTAACATGGGACTTTGCCAAGCGGTCCTGGTGACTGGAACCACTGTGGTCACATCATCGCCTGTGGCTGCGGAGAGACCCGGGGTCCCTGCATGCATGGAGCAGCCCGTGGGAATGCCGCCCGGCCCACGACAGCGGCTGGAAACAGAAAGCTCTATTGTTTTCCCACCTGTCCCAGTTACAAAGGGCCAAATGGATTTTCATGAAATGTTATTAAAAAATCAAAAGGGTTTGGCTTCCGGGCCAAGGCCCCGTTTGCCAAATCAGCCCCAGGCGAAGTTTTATGACTAAGTATGTAATAAAACCCTTTGAAAGAGGGGCTTATAACCCAAGTCTCCACAGACCCTCTCCACTCAAGGGCAGCACATGGTGGACTGTTATGTGCTCATATCCTGCTCAGTCCTCTTCTGAAGGCATTTTTCCACGACAGGGACAAAATTACCCTCTAGACACTCGCACTGGTTCCTGCAGCATCACAGCTCTGCTTTCACATATTGCATCCTGCTGGGAGGTGCTGTGGTGGGCTCCGAGGCAGGCAGGGACCCTTCCTCTCTGGAGCAGCCTCGAGGGACCATGGCAGAGAAAACAGATCCCCAAACACATGCCAGGACAGACCAGCTCCAAGCAAGACCTGTGCCTGGGGTGTGGGAAAGGAGCTTGTGTGCCCTGCAGCTGGCTGCGATGGTACCATGGAGCATAAGGACACAGCACGCTAGCCAATGTGCAAGCCTCCAGAGGGCTGAACCCCCCTTCTGAAGAGTTTGTCTGAGGGTTGGAAGGGTGTAAGCACCAATTGATCCAGGAAGGCCTTTGGGGAGTGAACTCAAACAGGGCCAGCTGAATAAGAGAGTGATGTGAGGGTCATAGGCATTGTGAACAGCACACACGTGGTCCCCATACACGTGCTCCATCAACACAGACTTTTTGTGTGCAAATCTTAGCTTTGAATAATTTGTAAATAATGTTCTCATTATTTTTCTAGCTGTAATTAGGACGAAGGAGGAAGAAGTAAAGTATTTAGGCTGACTCCCAGGGAAACTTCATAGAGCAGAGCAACTTCATAGACTTCAGAACAGTATCCTAAAGGGAGTGATGGAAACCCTGAGCTGTGTAAATTTAGACTGAAGGAAGCCCTGGAGGTTAATGCACAGGCTGTATTTGCCCACGGAGGGTAAGTGAGAAGATAAAAAGGCCTTTTTTCATTTCTCTCCATGGCATTGCAGTGAAGGACGGCAGGACAGACTGCAGATTTCTCTTCCCTGTGATATGTTGCTCCTCAGGCTGGAATCTGGTGCTCCACTCTTTTGTGATCAGGGTTTAAATCAGCATTTAACAAGATCACTATAACAGATTAATGAAACATCACTTTAGTGCTGCAAATACCAATCCGCAGCTAAAAACTTCATGTGTCAATTGATGGCTTTGTTTCCACAGTTGTCTTGTTAGATGTCAATCACAGGGCTAAGCAAGCCTTTCAAACAGACAGATGTTAGTGTGAGGGGTGTAAGTGTGAGTGAGTGTGTTATGTGTGTTATTTGAAGTTAATCACAGCAGGAGAATGACAGGAGCTGGTGTTGGAGAACATGCCTTAGGGTGAACCCCACAGGAGCCATCGACAACCAAAGGGCAGACCTGGGCAAACCTCCTAAGTGAAGGCTGGCTAGGGACAGGGGACACAGACCCGGGCTCCATGGGGTTCCTTGGATCCTTTCTGGGCTCCATCAAGTTGCACTTTGCTCCTTGGATCTGGTCAGATAAACCTCATGAGGTTTGGCTTCCACTCGGTATCTAATGAATGAATCCTCTTCTCTTACCTTCTCCTTTGCCTGAAGAACTAATCAGGTACTGGGTGGCCAAAGTAGCTGTGAAGGAATGAAACCCCTGTGCCCTACAGACAATGGGCTCTGAGAGGGGAAATGGGGCAAACCCCAGGGTACCACTGAGCAGATGGAGAGGAGCAATGCCACACATAGGATACTGGTGAAGGTTTGACCTTGCCAGGGTGGTGGAAAGGCTGGTGATAGCCTGATAGATGGGTTTTACCTTTCTTATCCAAGCCACATTTCAACAGACGTCCTTTTAGCGCTGGGTCGTATGATGGCTGAGTGCTGGGTGTGCTGGAGCTCTGGGGATGGAGGCAGGGAAGGGCCATAGTGACAAGGCAGGAATGCAACTCAAGGCAAGAGAGAGGCTTTAGCTCACTACTAAATGGTGGTGGGGCAAGAAGAGCCACAAATGGCCTCCCATGGGTGGAACTGAGGGGGCTTGTGGGTGCTTTTCCACAAGGAAAAGGGCACAGCTAAGGCTGACCTCAGAATGGAAATACATTCCTGTGAAATATGCACTACTTTTCTACTAGTGCAACACATTCCTTGATTGGGGTGGCACATCATCACTTTCCTCGACATTCCTCAACTTCCAGTGACTCAGAAGGACCAGGTAACCTGTAACAAGTCTTGCCCAGGCTGTGGGGAACCGTCGGCATGTGGCATTTATTTATTTATTGTAAGGGAAGGCAGGGAATTTAAGGCTCGCTGCTAACAATTCACCACGCATGAATGCCTGGAAAGAAATCCAGCCCAACTTCCCACTCAGAAGTCTGGAAAATGTAGTCCAAGAGGCTTGCCCTGCACCCAGCTGCGAGGGCCCTTGGAGTGAGGCTGCATCACAAGGGTTTGAGCTGCAGTTCTTTGGGCTGCTCAGGGAAACACAAACTCCTGAAGTCCTCCAGCATTCAACAAAAGTATCCCACGTAAATGCCCCTACACGGGCACTTTGTCTCCTGCACCAGCTCTCTTGACCTAACTGCTGCTGCAGAGCTTGACTGGCTTTTGGGTAGGTGCATGTGGGAAAAGAAAAGTCAAAGAAGGTGAACTCTCCTCTTTCTTTTACTTCTTTTTCTTCTTTATCCTTTTCCTTTCTTTTCCTTTTCCTTTTCCTTTTCCTTTTCCTTTTCCTTTTCCTTTCTTTTCCTTTTCTTTTTCCTTTTACTTTTCCTTCTTCTCCTTTTCCTTTTCCTTCTCCTTCTCCTTTTCCTTTTTCTTTTTACTTCTCCTTTTCCTTTTCCTTTTACTTCTCCTTTTCCTTTTACTTCTCCTTCTACTTCCCGTTCTCCTTTTACTTCTCCTTCTCCTTCCCCTTCTCCTTCTCCTTCCTCTTCTCCTTCTCCTTCTCCTTCTCCTTCTCCTTCTCCTTCTCCTTCTCCTTCTCCTTCTCCTTCTCCTTCTTTTTCCCTAACACACTGAAAAGAGCTTTGGTGTATGGTTGGGAAATCCTGTGGATGACCAGATGATGGATCCTAGGGCTGAATTGAAGGTGGATGCTATGGATGACCTGATGGTGGATCCTATGGATGAGCTGATGGCTGTGCTTCTGAAAACAGCTATGTGTGTTCAGTGTGCAGAAGGATGGCTGTGTTGTCCAGCCAGCCCCAGTAAACATCTGCAGAAGAGAGTCCATGGGATGGAATACGTCTTCCTCCAGCTCTGCTGTCTCGTCCCTGGGTTTGCACACACAGAGGTGGGATGATGCCTCTGAGGTGCCCAGCCGGAGCCGGGATGCTGCCTCCTGCCATGGCCAGCCCCATGCTCAGAGCACGTATTCCACTGGCAGCTTGGCAGGCCCCAGCCCCTGGGGCAGTTCCAGGCTGGCACAGCCATTTGTCACTGCTGGGAAAGATTTATTGCTTATTTCTCAGAGATGTCGCTGCACAGTCCCAGGAACGAAAGGAGTGGAATTCCAGCAAATCTGCAGGCCAGAAAAGCACCCAGACCCCAAAGCCCTGTGCTAAACAATGAGTGCATTTCTTCAAACCAGCTGATTGCTTTGGTAGGATTCTTGAAGGACTTCTGGGCCCACTTGAGGAGTCCATTGTGCAGCTCGAAGGAGATGTTCCCCTTGTCTGGGACCTCAGGCTCCTTAAGCAACCACTTGGCACTTCCCATATGTGATATGGCCCTGTGAAAATGTTTTGAGAAGCAGCAGCAGGAAAGACTTCATTTTTCTAACCCCCAAAAATACGTGGAAAGAAATTATTGTTATGATCAAACTGGCAGGGGATGGCAATTCTGCTTCTTGACAATTTCAAGAGCTTGAAATGGATTGTTTTTTCTGCTGGAAATAAAATCTGACCTCCTGGAAGGCCTTACTGAACGGCATGGTGTTGAAACCTCCATTTCCAAATCAGAAAAATTGGGGTTTTGATTTGAGAGCATCTGCCTCCCACTCTCCGTTCAGAGGTGACTGCAGAGTCCTTGACCTAACCTACAGAAAACAGCACTGAAATCAATGTGCCTTCACCAGAGTGCTCACTTCTCTTGAAATCCTGTGTTTAGACAAAAATAGACTTGATCAAGAGATGCTCGCACTGGTTTATCTGCTCCTCCAGCCCTGCTGAGGCAACTGACAGACCACAGTGGAGCAAGGATGCGACATCCCCTTCTAACAGGCAAAGGGATGATTTGGGTTTCCTTGTGCTAGGGCAGGCAGGCAGGACAGGTCTCTGCCCCATGGGGCTCACTATGAGCATGGACATGGGCCTGTATCAGCATGCATGAGTGCTGCTGTACATGTCCACTTGCTGACAGTGCTTCATGCTCCCCGGGGAACTGGCTGTGACAAAGAGCAGCCGTGAGCAAAGGGGACCCTTGGGGCCAGTGGTACTGAATGGCACTTGCTCCTTCACCCCATCAGAGGATGTGGCACGAGCAAGTCAGGGCGATGGCTAGGGCAGGGTGGGTGGATGGTGCAAAGCTGGTGATGCTGGTGGGGATGGATGGGTCATGAAAGGGACCTGTGCTATAAGCAACTGGCACCCCCGCAGCCCCATCACCAGGAGGGGAGGCAAGGATGGGTAATTCCTCCTGTTCTCATATCCCCAAGGAGGGATGCAGGTGGAGGCACATGGGCCTGGCCATACTGAAACGGACAGTCCTGCTCCTTGAGCTGCAGGAGAAGGGAAGCGAGTGTTTGGGATTGTTTGGCGCAGAAGGGAATGAGCTGAAGACAATGTCAAGCTCTGTAAATATTTATCAGATGAATGAGAGCAGGGGTTTGAAACGTTAGACAGCTGAGAAATGGCTGTTTTAATAATTCTCCTGATAAATTAAAACTTAGGGCGGGG